>JBBPDI010000020.1:16209731-16225387 GCA_037974545.1 Cucumis variabilis
ATATTTTGTTCTACATTTATTATTTATATTTAAACTTACATATTAATTATTTAATATATAGTTTTTCATTTAATGTAATTGTAATCATTTATAATGTAAATATGATATACATTTAATACAATTATGGTAATATTTCCAATATCTTCCGCTCCCCCATTTCTTGAATTTAGAGGAAAAGTCTTCCAATCATCTATATATGCGTTCGATATCTCCATCCATTCTTTCTTATTTCCCTCATTTCTTTCAATTTTTCAAGTGAATGTATATTTGTTTCATCTTATTAATGTTTTTCGGTGGAGTAAAGTATAGGATGTCGGATGAAATTTTTCGGTGAAGTAAATTTATTTCATTTTATTCATATTTGTTTTTAGGTAAATTTGTTTCATCTTACATTATTAATGTATATCGAATTTATATTTATTATATTGCAGCTAATTTGCAATGTTTTCCATATATTGAAAGTTAATTTCGTAACAATGTCTGAAATTGTTTTCAATTTAAATGGATCATTATATACCAAGATATATTGTCAATGATATATATATTATTTATTTTCTTTTTTATCATGTATAACCAACATCGTAGTATATTATGATGGTTTTTTCAATGATTTGGACAACTATATTAATTATAACGTATTTTAGTTAATGAACATATGTCTTTTCAAGAGTTACTAAGTAGTCTTCTGTCCAAGTTAGGCAATTTTGTTAACATAGATAATTTGGATCCTCTACGTAGGTCTTATAGAATGTCTTAAAAAGAACTTGTCTATTACCACATAATAACATCAAATTTGAAGCAACATATTGCTCTCATTGTTTATTTTGTTGGTCGGTTAGCTATTATTTTGGATTCTAGAGCTTCCAATTCATTGTCCATAGACATACATGCAAACGAGGACCATTTTTTTAAAAAAAAATAATGAAATGTCAAAGATTTCTTCCACTTTTGAACTAAAAAACATGACATGTTTTCAACGAAGGCTTTGTTGAAACAATCCTTACAAGCATTTGTCACTAGAGACAATTTTCAATATTGTACAATTAAATCAAACAAACAAGTTTTGATTTTGCAGTATATATTTGAAGAATATTTATTATCAGTACGTGTTTCATATTGTTTCCATGGTGATGGATCTTTATGGGTTATTACTAGGTTTGATGGTGAACATACATATTCTGTAAATATTTTTTTAACAAATCACAGGCAAACTACTTTTTTCTGTTATAAAGGACCTAATAAAGAAGAAAATAAGTATAGTTGGTTTGGAGTGGAGCACTCGTAAAGATATAGTTCATTATATTCATTGTGATCATGGTTTGAACATTAGTTACCAAAAAGCTTGACATACACATGAAGCTGCATTAAATGAAGTTAGAGGATCTCTTAAGGACTCATACAAGATGTTATCAGCATTTGCATGCAAGAATTTGAACAACCCAAGTATCTTCGTAATATATGTACAAACATATTATATACTTATTATGTCACGCCTTATACATTATTTGTTGAATCAATATATCCATTTTCATGTTCATAGGTTCTATTATTGAATGCAAGGTTGATGATGAAGATAGATTCTTTTATTTCTTTATGGCATAATTTGCTTCAATTTCTGGTTGGCAGCATTGTTGTTTTGTTATCTCTATTGATGGTACATTACGGTGGTACTCTTTTAACTACTTCAAGTACGCTTATGTTAATTATCAAATCTTTTCTTTAGCTTTTTGTGTTATTGATTATGAAAATGATTCATCATGGACGTAGTTTTACAACCAGTTGAAGAAAATAATAGGTGGAAGGAATGATGTTGTCACAGTATCTGACAGGTAAAGCCATAAAGGTAGTATTTTCCAATGTGTTACATTGCATTTGCATGGTTCATTACTAAGCAATCTAAAGTTGAGGTATAAGAGAATAGTTGATATTGTATTTCACGCAAGTGGTAAAGCTTATAATCTAGTAGATTTTGAACATGAGATACGTTTGTTAGAATTCGGTACACCAGGTATACGTCGATAGTTAGAATCAATTGGTTTTTCAAGGTGGTCTCGTGCATACTCACCACATAGAAGATATAATGTCACAACCACTAATATATCTAAGATTTTGAATTTTATCATGCTTAAAACTAGGAAATTACCAATATCTTCCATGTTGGAGGTATTGAGGATGATGTTGCAAAATGGTTTTTTGATAGAAGAAATGAAGTTAATTATCAAGTTACTGATTTCACAAAATCCACAGAGCAATTTTTAAGAGAATAGATTGAACGTAGTCGATCAATAAAGGTATCTTTAATCACTTTATGATACATTTATTTTGGATATACAGTTTGATATGACTTATATACACATAATATAAAATTATATTTATCTATCAATGTAGATCAATCCTGATAACAATATGAATTACCAAGTGATTAATGGGACCACTCAATATGTTGTGTACTTGACATCGAAGATTTGTAGTTGCAGGATGTGGGATATATTGCAAATATCTTGTTCACACGCTTGTGTCGTTCTGACCATCAAGCATTTGACAATCAAGTCATAAGTCTCTCATTTTTATTTGAATAACACTTTGAGTTCAATATGTAGAGAATTAATAAATCCCTTAGGTGATCATCGACAATGGCAACTACCCGAATATGTTAGATCGATTGTGGCTCTCTCACCCAATGTCAAACATGCAATTGATTGACCTAAGAAGATTAAAATTCCTTTTAAAATGAAATTTAAAAAATGTGTTAAATGTGGTCATTGTGGACCATCCATTGTTGAATGGTATTTATTTTTTAAATTACCATTATGTTTTTAATTTCTTTTTATATTCGACAGAGGTGTACATAAGTTGGGTTGGAGAAAAACTATGGACCAACCCAAAGTATTTTGGGTTGACAAAAAAATGAACCATATCAGTTCAATATGCAAGGGTCAACCCAACCCAAAAACTTCGAGTTGGGTCGAGTTAGGTTTGTGGCACTACAAGAAATCGGAACAACTGCCACGCCAAAAACAATGTCGGTGAAAGGTACATCGTCGTTAATCACCTTTCGCCAACCATGCAATGCTACGTCGCAAAAAGTCTAAAATTAAATTTAATGTGTTCACTTTCTGCGACGCATACTATGTTACGTTGCAAAAAGTCTAAAAATTAAATTTAATACGTTCACTTTTCGCAACGCACAAGAACCAAACATCGCGGAAAGTTTAAAATTTAATTTAATATCTTCACTTTCCTTGATGCACAAGAACCAAACGTCGGAAAAAGTGGAAGTTGTAAGTGTACGTATTGAAATGACAATGGTCACCTTTCTGAGACGTGTGGTAGGTGCATGCCGGAGAATGTTTAAATTTGTTACTTAACCTTTCTGCGACGTTGGGGTTACTCGACGTCAAGAAAATGGTCCATATGCAACGTGTGTTCAAAGACATCAAGGAAAGTCCACTCTATTTCTTTTCCCTTTAACACAGAATCGATTGCAAAACGAAAGGAAGAGAAAATCAGCCAAGAGAGAGGGAGAGGAGGAGATTCGTGCTATCGTTCGTTCGTCTTTGTCGTCACCATTGCTGCAGTTGGAAGTGTCCTTGTCTCCCTCTTTCTCCTCTGTTACTATTCCTCACTCTCTCTCTCTCCTTCCCTCTACTTTCTCCATGTTTTCCTTCTCCGAATCGCTCATCTTCCTCTCTCATTCCTTGTACTTTCTCTCTTTTCCTTCTCTGAATCGCTCATCTCTGTCCCTTCTTCTATCCAATTTCATTCTCCAAAAACGATTAATCGCTTGGAAATAGACTAATTTAACGACAACATTAATCATATATGACAAGGAAATAAATAATGGAAGAATTTTGTGGGTTTCTTTTCATATATAAATAAAATAATTAATTAAAAGTTATATATTTAAAGCCTTTCACGATGCACACGTCACAGAAGCCTTTTGCGACGTACATGTCGTGGAAGCCTTTTGCGATGCACACGTCGCAGAAG
Organism: Cucumis variabilis; assembly: GCA_037974545.1. Lineage (NCBI taxonomy): Eukaryota > Viridiplantae > Streptophyta > Magnoliopsida > Cucurbitales > Cucurbitaceae > Cucumis > Cucumis variabilis. Next base: position 16,213,722 of record JBBPDI010000020.1, read on the forward strand.
CCTTTTGCCACGCCGCATCCCAAAAGCCATCTACGACGTGCTGCAACGTGCGTTGGGGAAATTTTCCTCGTCGTTGACATGAGTTGCGTCGGGAAAAGTATCCCCAACGTATTTTCCCAGACGTGCCTGCCGACGTCATCCACGACATCGCAGTAACCTTCCCCGATGTTGGTTAGGGCTTTCAGCAACATATTGCTACATCGAGAAAAATCTTATTTCTTGTAGCGTGGGCTGGGTTTTTTTTTAATCTCTCCATAATTTATTTAGACAAAATTTCATATTGTTTTTCAATATGCAAGATGAACAAATTGTTATTCATGGTGTAAGGTGACACACACACATAAGCGGGTTGGGTCGTCAGGTCAACCCGACCCCTTACTTGCAAAACCAGGCAATCTGACTCAATTTTTTTTCTCCAATTTTCTAATTCAATTCAACCCTTACGGTTTGGGTTGGGTAATTAGAGTCGATCGGGTTACCAATTTTTTTTAACACCCCCTAACGTTTGATATTATTGAAGAATTTTATTATGTTATAGACATTTTATCATATTTCAATTATGGTAGAATATTTTTTATCCCTTCTCTTTATATCGCTTAATTGTTTTATATTGTCAACATAAGTTTAGATTTTTCATGAATTGATATTTGTTTTATTATGTATTCTATAAGCACCTTATTATATTTGTTCATAAATATATGTCTAATTATTTCTTGTATACTACCCTATAACATCATTCGCAATTGACTTCAAACATATCAATCACCACATATAAATTGATTTATTTCATATATACTACAAATTAGATCTCTTATTTATTCTACCTATTAAATCAATGGTTTGTCAATGTCCTTGAATCTTCAATTATGCATATACTATCCTACAAACATAAACAATATTCGTTCAAGCTTCTAAATTCATAAAAGATCATAATTTTCATATCTAGTAGACAATTATTTCAGTAAATAAATTAATGACCAAAATCTATATATATTAGATCTATTTTCATATCATTCATATAGCCCTACACCTAAGCAATGTTTATTACCAATGTTCAAAAGTTAAATTTGATTATAAAAAAAAAGCATCATTCCTAACCATTCTTCAACGGATAATATTTAGAGAACTACAGACTATTACAAACTGTTCTAAAAAACTAGAGTCCTTCTGACAAAAAGTTTGAAACTTGGTCCTTCAAATTGTTCATTGTTGAACTCTATTTTTATCCTTTTTGAGCACGGCAGATCCAAACTTTGTGGTAAACGGAGACATCATTATCTTGGACGACAAAATTTCTCTCCTCATGCTCCTCCTTAGTGTCTACTGATAAGCAAAATATTTCTTTCTCGAGGCTGTAGATTCATATACATATTGACATAGTATATATTAAATAATACCTCAAATATAAATATATCATTTCGTACATGTACATTAATTATAGAAGCTTTCACATATCCACATTTTTAGCATGGAGTTTGCTTGTTTTCTTCTTCATCATCAAACATTTTAAATAACAATTAACAAAGTTAATTATGCTACTTTACTAATCAATATTTTACTAAAATTTCAGTAAAATAGTTGCCTTCATACGGATTGCTTCATTTTCTATTTTATCCACCTTTTTCAGTATTGTTGTGCTATACACATCTTCGTCAATGTAATCATTTGGGACATCCTATTGAGCAAAGTTTTAAAGCTATAATATATATAACTAAATATAAGACGTATAAGATTATCACATATTATATACCAGTAATTATATACAATGCACCAACCTGCTGTCTCGAATTTTCATTTTTTTCTTCTCTGTTGTCTTTTTGTTGACCATTATTTTCATCTTGTCTATTCTCTTGTCCATCATTTTTACCATCATATGTTTTTCTATTACCAACTTAACGATTCTCATTGTTGTCAAACTATTCCTTCTCTTGTGGGATAACAATTGGAGGCACGTTTTCCTTTCAGAAGATTCTTAACTTCTCCTAATTCACCAAACAACTTCTCTATCTTTCGGTTCAAAGATTCATAATTGCAAGAATCATTTCCTGGAAGTTGAGGAAGTACTGAGGTATATCAAACTACTCTTTTTGCCCTTCCCTTGAACATTTTACTTCTTCATAAGTCCTCTCTTGTTGTCCTGATGTTTCTCCTTCATGAAACGTCATTTGTTCCCTTTCTAATTCTTCATGCAATAATTTATTGAATATAAACTACAATTACAATTACATATGTATTTTATTATAGTATATATTAATATATTAAAAATATACAAATCACGGCAGTAGGTACAGAATGTTATATATTGAATATACTATCACATCATTATCAAACACTTTCGCAGCAAGATCTTTCCATTCAAGGTGACTATCTACAATCTAATTCAACATTATGGGTTCTTTGTCATATACTCTCTTTTGGGCATAAAAAATGTGTTGTCCAATCAACAAAGGGATGCACTCATATGGCCAAACCAGAAGAGCATATGCAAATCCAACTATTCCCACAACTAGGCAGAAAGATTCTTAATTTATTTCTTAATGGAAGTTATAAAGTATGTTATTCTACCCCATGGATAGTTTCACTTCTACCCCCGTTGTGATTTATTTGCCCAATAAAAAGTTTGACAAAAAATATAGTTTTGCCATTTTCACCATATTTTCATCTTTTAATTTCTTTGAATCATCAAATAGGTAAGCTACCACTGACCTTTGAATATATCGACTTTTATTATCAAAGTACTTTCCAAAAAACCTACCTTTAAGCTTCTCCATATCTAGTGTTGGCAATGACCCACAATTTAGTCGGGTTATTGTTTGGAACTCCCTAATCTCAAATCGTGCAATCTTTCCCTTAAAATTGAACTAGAGCTCATCTTCTTTTGTTTGACTACATTGCCTTCTAATTAGATGATATAGAAGTTTGGCTTGGAAATTTAGTTAATTTTAGTTTTAGAAATGATCCAAAAGGAGAGTTTTTAAAGATTTCAAGTTGTTCACCATTCAATCTTCTTTCTACGTTGATCAACACATCAAATCTAGCATATATACTAAGTTTTTGTACTCAATACCATTTATTTCGTTTTAAAATTAACATAGCAGCCTACAAACGTAGAGATGGAATCATATTACTATTGGTTTTTATGTTCTAGAACTCTTTAATGTAATCTGTTAATCGTTATTAATAAAGTGTTATTATTATAATTTTAATAAAACGTTATTGATTATATCATTAAGTTTTGTCTTAATAACCTAAATTCAATAAACTAACATTCTATGTTGTTTGATGACTCTTGAAAAGTATATAAAGACATACATGGATCAATGTTTGAGATACAACTTAAAGGGTCTATGGTATAGGAATAAGGTTGGGTACCTTATTTTGGTAACACTATAGATATGACTCACTTTGTATTTGATACAAACATAATGATCCAATGCATTTGTGTAGGTGACCTGCGAGGGAAGGTATCTTATACAATGAGTTTGCATAAGATCGGACCACAAAATAGTAACCACTAGATGTAACTCCATTAGCTAGTTATGTTTCTATTTCATTAGGATGACCTAGGTAACTTAGTCTTAATCTCGATTGTATTATGAACTCTTGTTTGCAAGAAATTGTCTTTTGATTTTTATGGGTGAGAGTGGCCAGATTGCCGACTTAATATACTTATCATCTTGGAGACAAGATCGAGTGAGGAGCTGGAAATTACATAATCACACAAGACAGAATTCACTCCTTATTGACTTTAGAGTAAGTAGGTGAGTATTCCTTTAAATGGTGACTCCGGGACTTGAACAAAGGGTCCTACCCTCTCTATGGCATAAAAGGAATTTCTGTTTGGTGGTTGAACCATAAATAGGTTGTCCATTACAAAAGCACTGGAATTTAAGAACTAGAAGTAACCAAAAGGTAAAACGGTAATTTGACATCATCAATATTACGAACACTTGTGAAGGACTAACTTACTTTTATTGGTTTATAATCGTGGACACATAAATATATTTATAGCGAGAAGAGTTCAACTGTAAGTCTTTAGTGGAGTGTACACACAATTGACCAATATTGATTAATATGGTTAATGAGTTTAGTTAATTAATTTTGTATCGTTATAACTTATGATTTGTAGGTCCATTAGGTCCCCTTCTTAGCTCGTAAAGGGTAATGAGGTTTATATATATTGTTATAATTTGAAATGTTAAAATTTACTTTGGGAATTATTATAATGTATGATACATTATAATACAAAGTTTATTTTAATTAAATTTTATTATATAAATTTAAATTTGTATATGATTTAAAATTAATTTATGAGAAAATAAAATATTTGAATGAGTTCAAATATTAATTTAATGTGAATTAGATTCATATTAAAACTATAGGTTAAAATTTAATGTATATAGGATACACATTAAAATTATAGATTATGAGAGAATTATATATTTGAAAATGATTCAAATTTGGATTAAATTAAATATAAGATATTTAATTTAGCAATTAATTAATTGAAGAATTAATTAAGGGTTTTTTTTAAAAAAAAAAAAAGAGAAAAAATTGACAAATTATTTATACTCTATAGAACAAAACTACTAAAAGACAAAATTCATCATATTTGATTTTTTCTATAAAGTGTAAATATTTTGTCAAATATTTTCATTTTGACAATTTCTCATTAAATCAGTAGTTTAGTTTTATTTTATTTTATTAAATTTGATTTAATTAAATTAAAACTATAGGTTATGTGAGACATATTCATTTAATATGATTTAAATGAAATATTAGTTAAATATGATTTAATTAAGGGGTCTTTTAAAAAATATAACAAAGTGACAAAATATTTATACAGTATAGAACAATTTCGAAATGAAAAAAACTCATAGACCCACTTGGAAAAATATCAAAAATTCTCCGTGATTAATTGGTATCTAATGCGTGTAATATATTTGAAAAATGATTGTTTAGATTTGGTTATTTTTTCTACACGATCCTTTAGATTTGACTATTTAGTACACATATTTGATCGTTTAAATTTGAGTAGCCAAATCTAAATGATTTTTTTCAAATTTTTTTAGTACACAACTATTTATATTTGGTACATGATCGTTTAAATTTGGATAGCTAAATCTCAACATTTTTTTCAAGAGTTTTGGTACACGATCGTTTATATTTGGAACACAGTCGTTTAGATTTGATCGTTTAAATTTTTCTATCCAAATCTAAACGCTTTTCTTGATTTAGCAATCCAATACCCAGCGATTTTTTTCATGATCTTTTATATTTGACACAATATATTAAATAACCAAATAATAGTTTGAAAAAAATAAAATAAAAATTGCAGAAGAAGAGAAAAAGTCAATGGAAAGAAAAGAAAAATTGCAGAAGAAAGAAGATGGAAAAAATGAGAAAAAAATTATTTAAAAAATTTGGAGAAGAAGAAGAGAAAAAGACAATGGAAAGAAAAAAAATCGTAGAAGTGGAAGAGAAGAAAGATGATGAAAAGGAAGGACAAACTTAGAATATTTTTTTAAAAAATGATCAGTTTCATAGGTTTTTTCATTTTGTTACACTAATCGTAAATATTTTGTCAGTTTGTTATATTTATGAAAATTAACATTTAATTAATTATTAGTATGATTAATTATTTATTTTATATAAATTAATTAATTATTTTAATATTAATATTATTTTATTTTAAATTAAATTAAAAAAATGGAAATGGGGGTGGTTCTCTCCTATGTAACCCAAAAATCTCTCTAACTCCCTCAAAATCAAAATCTCAACTCAGAGAATATGGAGGTGTCCAACTGGTGGTGTCTCAATACAGAGTTGTCAACAAGAGCGAATACTTCTTTTCTCTACTCTATTTTTTTTATATATATAGTATGCTTAGCCATAGAAAGTTTGTTTTTATACTTTTGCCAATGTACTAGTATTTTTACATCCCAATTAATTTAAGTTATAGTTTTATTTAAATTTATTATACTCTGTAGGGCTTTTATCCCTTCAATTAATATCCAGCCATCTCAATTTTTACTTGAGAATTTTAAAAGTTTGCGTTGATTTGGTGGGATCTCTACATTGTGAATGTGGTTTTGCAATTGGATGTTTATTGGAATTTGACCATAGATTTACTGCTTTTGATATGATCAATTGTAAAGATTCCTACGTTTTTGGGCATTTTAGTATGTAAATCTTGTAATTTAGAGTCCAATTTTCTACTCAAGTTGTTTTTTTTTTGTGAAAGACGGTACCAAATTGCTTAAAACGAACAATTGGAAGGCCTCCAATTCGACTACATAAAAATCGAGACGTGAAAAAAAAACTTCAGCAGCTAGAGGTTAAGAAGAGCTAATGTCACACTGACATCAACAAACACAAAGGAAGCATGGCTCGAAGACTCAGTGACACACCCTCTGTTTTATGGCTTGCGAGGACGGCTCGCAATCGATCGACTGTGGTCAAGGTAGTTGCCTCCTGTTTGGCGCTATTGAGTGTCTAGCATGTGGTTCGGCTTTGGGTTGATTTGATGTTTTTTGGCTCAGTTTAAAGCTTTTTGAAGGTTTTTAGATTGGTTTTGGAGCTTTGGAAGCTATTTTAGAATATATGTAAAACTTAATTATTGTGATTTTTGCTTTATTTATCCAAAGGTCCAAGTTTACAAATTCAATTGTTATTTGAATACTTTATGGATGTCATTTAGATAAATCTCACCTTCGGTTAAGCATGTTCATGCATTTTTATATATTATAATTGTTATAATGTATGATATTAATGCATGATTATGAATTTCATGAGTAAATTAAAGTATGTTGATATTTTAAATATATGAAATTAAATAAGCATGATGTATGACATTACTAGTTAAATATAATTTGTTATATTTAAATCAATGTTTAGTGTATGTTTGATTGATTTTCATGATTTTTTTTGAAAATATAAGTGTTAATATTAATTAAAATGAAAATCAATTTGCATTGAGCATATTAGATCGTGAGTTTAATATAATTGCTATATTATTATAATATTTTGCATGTAATATGGTTTATTAATTAATTATAAGGTTTTTTTTATAAAATATATACATAACAAAGCGGCAAAATATTTACATTGTATAGAACAATTTCAAAAATGAAAAAAGCTCATAGACCCACAATGAAAAGTACCAAAAAAAGCCTTGTGATTAATTGGCACCTAACTTGTGTAATATATTTGGTAAATGATCGTTTAAATTTGATTATTATTTGCTACACGATCGTTTAGATTGGTTATAATTTTTTTCAAGATTCTTTAGTACACAATCGTTTAGATTAGCTATTCTTTGGTATATGATCGTTTACATATGATCATTTAAATTTGAGTAGACAAATCTAAACGATTTTTTTAAATTTTTTTGTCAACGATCATATAGTTTGGTAAAAAATTATTTAGATTTTATCGTTTAAAGTTGGATAGCAAAATCTGAATGATTTTTTTCAAGATTCTATGGTACACGATCGTTTGAATTTTGCTATTCTTTGATACACAATCATTTATATTTGATCGTTTAAATTTGGATAGTCAAATCTAAACGATTTTTTTTCAAGATTATTTAGTACACGATCATTTAGATTTGACTATTCTTTGGTACACGATCATTTAGATTTGATCGTTTAAATTTGGGTAGCCAAATCTAAATGATTGTCTTCAAGAGTTTTTTTGTAAACGATCGTTGAGATTTAGTACACGATCATTTAGATTTGGCTACCCAAATCCAAATGATTTTTTAAGATTCTTTGTAGATGTTTAGATTTGGCTATTTTTGGTACCATTTAAATTTGGATACCCAATATCCCAACGATTTTTTTTACAATTTTTTATATTTGGCACATGATTTTGAACAACCAAATGACATTTTGAAAAAAATAAAATAAATAGATATTTTATATTTGGTACATAATCTTGAACCAAATAACAGTTTGAAAAAAAATTACAAAAGAAAAAAGATGGAAAGGAAGAGTAAATTTGGAATATTTAAAAAAAATAGCTGGCTTCATGGGCCTTTTGATTTTGTTTTACGGGTCGTAAATATTTTCGTGTTTTGTTATATTCATGAAAATTAACTTAATTATAATTCAATTTTAATTAATTAAATATAGTATGCATGTTTATACAACAAATTAACTAATTTTATAATAATTATAAAATTTGATACTTAGAAACCATCAACCTCTAATAAAGAGTTGCATGCAAACATAGAATCTTAGGATAAATTTGATTTTATTTTAAATTATTTAAAATTAAATAGACCTAATATCACATTAATACTTATAGTATTAGAATTAAGTATTTTTTTTAGTTTAATGAAACTAAGTAGGATAAATAGGATTTAAGATTATAAGAGAACTTCACCGGTAAAGTTCTATCTAAGCTGGTTGGAGGTACTCAAGCTGACAGTTTACGAAATGTCTCTTACCTAGAAACTAACCCAGAATCGACATTGACTTAACTTTATTTTTATTAGTATAAGATGTCACTAGGTATATTAAATGGTTTAATACAGCTAGAAAATTTTGAGTAAAGTTTTATTATAAGAGTTATAATAAGAATAGACTTAGTTTTTAAGGCTCTGATCACGTACCACCAACACGATAAAGACCCTGTGGCAAGGATGTTGAACGAAGAAATTTTGAACAGCAGAATATATTCCATGAAAGGAGTATGGGTGAGGCCTTGACCCGAAGAAAGGTCGTTTGGTTGGAAATGATCCTTGTTGAGAAGTCATTTCAGATAAGAGTATAGGACATCTCGCGAGAAAACACACAAAAATGGGAGAAGGGGACGTGAAGAGGAATACTTGTCTAAGTTATATCGAGTGAATGTAAGCAAACGATAAGAATAAGTAGTGAGGAGGAGTTTTGTGTTGGATGCCAAGAGTTAGGCGTTTAATGCAGTAATGCAAGAAGAAGTACTTATGCCTAAGGAATTTGCGTGAAAAGTAGGTGTCTTGTTGACAAGACTATACAACTCTATGAGGAAGAGTAAATGTTTGATGCTTTCTGAGAAGATAAAGAGAGTCAGACGTTTTAAAGAGTTTTTCTTTCCAAGAAGATAAGGTTGGCATTTCCAGGTAACGTCTAATTGCAGCTAACATTTTAGCCTATATGTCCAGTTCGTGTTGATTGCATGGCACAAAAAATCGGAAGGGAGACACGTTTAAAGTTTTGAAGCGGTCCTTGCATGTGAGAGGTTACTATAAAAAGGGCTAAAGGCTAAACGAAAAGGGGAGTTCCTTCTTTTGTTTGAAAAAGTTGGATCTTCGGATGAGAATGCAAAAGAGAGATTCAGAATGTTAAACTGCTGGTCGAGGGAACCGCAAGGCGAGGAAAGGAATCTATAAGCAGAGAAGGAAGAAGTTGAGGCTAAGTATATGTGTGAGTGACATAATAAGATTCGACGTGATTTTTTAGTTGTTTTTTTACTGTTAATTCTTTTCTATGTTTGCTTACAAATTATAAATAAATGTTGCTTGTAATTTGTTCTGAATCCAAACGAGTATCTTTGTTACAAACGTTTGTTTCTAAGTATTCCTTATAGATAGAATATTCGTGAATCTTTCATCAATAGAGGAAAGGTTTTATCGGTGACTTACATAAATATTTAATGTGGTGTTTGTAAACTTGATGGGTGAAAAATATATTATGTCGATGACTATCTGAGAATATCACTTCGTCCATGCTTAGTATATGATATTATACTATTGCGATATTATGTAAGGAAAATAAACTGGAAAAACTAACCTTTCTGTTTACCGTGTGTAATGGTTGTATATCGATAAAACCTATTGTGTGATGATGGTTGAGTATGAATCTTAGGTCAGTAAAGGGAGATTCTCAGGTCCTAGAATAGACTTGTGAAATAATTCCAGCATATGGTGTTGTAGCGCAAATCAAAAGCTTTATGACATTTGTCATCCATATTGAAAGGTAAATATTTTTACAAAGGATTGGCTAGAGATAAATCTATGTTAGAAAAATCCTTAATGAAGCACCTACAAAAATCTGCACTTCCCAAGAAGGATATGACATGTTATAAATCATATCAATTTTCTCTTTATCAACCTCTATTCCTTTTAGGGTTGTAAATGGGTTGGATTGGAAGACATTCTCAATTCAACCCATATTTTTGGGTTGGTTGGATTGGCAAAAGCCAAATTAATTTCTCAACTCAATCCAACCCGTAAAATATAGGTTGGATTGGGTTGTCAGGTTGTATTTTTTTTTCATTTCCAACCCTTTCTAAACGATCGTTTACCCTCGTACGCAATCGTTTAACTTTCTACCTTCAAACAATCGCTTACTTCTTACACGATTGACTAATTTCCATATGATCATTTAACTTTCTACACGATTGTTTAACAAAATACATCTAACTTTACTTTTATTTATAAGGGTTGTGATGGGTTTTGTTGGAAAAAACAAAGGTTGATCATCGTTGTGATATGTCGAAGCACTGCCCTAAAAGCAAAATTTGGCACGACCTTGGTGCTAAATCATTTATGTCGGTTGCTCCCCATGGTTAACACAACTTTTCCAACTCATGCGTGCACTTGTTGGAGTTAAGAATGGAATCAAAAAAGGAAAAAGGATTGCTTAGAGGAAATAGGGTTTTTAGCAAGAAGAATAAGTGAACCCCATTCAACTTTTCTTTACTATATATATATATATATATATATATATATATATATATAAAAGAATAATTATTAGAATTATAAAATAAAACAAATAATAATTATTATTAATTTCCAATTGAAATATCAATTATAAAACAATACAATGATGGTCATTCCCAACAATCCCCCACGAATGACTATCATTCCATTCTAGTTAAAATAGTAAGGAATGATTTTCTCTGAGTAAAGGAAGAAGTAGTATAAACTTAAACATCAATATCTTTCGATTTGAATTGATGCGTAGTGAAGTGGGGCAACAATTCAAATTATTGAAAGTAAGTTACCTTTTGAACTTTAGATAACAACGGTTGAGACCCCACAACACGTTTTACTTCTTAAATTTCCATTGATTCCACAATAAAGTCTATCACAATAGGGTTTAGGGTCTGTCAAGAACAAACCACTCAAAACTTAGCTAGGAAGACTTTATAATTATCCATCAAGTCCATACTAGGACCACCCAAAGAAGGGTTATGAAATTTTCAAAGGTTTTAATTTCATCCATCAAATCCATTTAAGGATTACCCACAGGTGGCTATGGATCATCAAGCCTACCGCAGTAGACCACTCAAAAAAGGGCTATGAACCATCAAGTCTATCACAACATACCACCCAATTAAAGGGCTACGGACCTTCAAGTCTATCGCAATAAACCACCCAAATAAAGGGCTATGGACCATCAAATGTTTGAAAATCCTAGAGTTACTCTCCTTGTTAGACCTTGATCTAAAAAGTTCCTCAGTCCTTACATACTTCAAGAAGATAATTATTTCATTCAACTATCATATCACAACTCCATATTTCAGGCGAACATGTCTTATTTTACCATAGCATACCATTCTTGGCAATATTTATAACAGCGTATGAATCTCAATAAAGATATATTGGTGTGGGGGGGGGGGAGGGGGGGGGGGGGGGGGGGGGGGGGGGGGGGGAGGGGGGGGGAGGGGGGGGGGGG
>JBBPDI010000020.1:16226922-16242263 GCA_037974545.1 Cucumis variabilis
AAGGTGTAACATTTATAAATTTAAAATCCTATTTTAATTTGGTTCACTTTAATTAACCAACTTTTTCAAAATGAGATTTGGGTCAATGTGCTTTTAAACAATCACTATTTTAGTTTGGTGGTAGATTAAGTAAGTTGAATCCTTTTTGGTAAGTATTCTTTCAAAACATAAACCTATTTTGATTCTTTGTATCTTTAGATTAAAGTATTCTTTTAACAAAATAACTACCCCATGATTTGTTTAATCGTTTTCTTGTTGTATAGAAATTTGGATTAGAATTTTGCAAAACAACACATTTACCAGATATGAATATAAAAGGTTTGAAAACTTATGCATTATAAGTATAAGGATAAATTACACATGCAAAGTAAAATTTCTACTTTGATGTATATCATAAATAAATTTTAAAGTTTGAAGATTGACGTGGCCTTTTTACTATTGCCTGTAAACGGCGGATGATCAATTGAAATTTATACTATATATACCAATCAATACTACCCATACTATTAAGTAGTACAAATGGCAAGATCGAGTCGATTCATAAGGAATGATGAATTTAGATTAATTTCTCAAAGTTAATTATTTACTTAAAGTGATAAATGGAATGACTTGAGATGGAATTTGATTGCAAGAAAGTAAATAGCACCAAACAAAGAATATACTTGAAAAAATTCAACTTAAAGATGCCTAACTTGGGTTATAACGATCTCTCCTTGTCCAAAGAATTTATTCATATCGAACGATCATTATATTAGTTGTCTATATCCAACCTTCACCTAACCAATTTAATTACTTAAGATAACTAAACTGTTCCAAAGTTCTAATTGTTCTAATGCAATATGATTAAACATGCATAATTGAATTTTTCAATAGCATTAAGTTCAAGAGATCCTTAGGTGGAATGCGTAATTTCCATGCGTCTAATTGACCATAAATTATGTTCAATTCTAGGTTGGATAGAACAATGCGCATCAAAGTAGATTTATAAGCTAACCTACCTATTGCTTCAAACTAAATTTTATCTAATTGTCATGGATTAATGATTTAGTGCAAAGAAAAAGTTATACATTCCCCGTGCGTCTAAACATGTAACAAAATATCATTCTAAAACTGTAGAATCAAAACCAAAGATTACATAAACAAGTTCAAGTTCTCATAAGTTCAAAAGAATAAAGAGAGATTTCTAATTAGAAACCCAAGCTAGATCGAGTACATTAGCCTCTAATGTACATGTCGAATGATGAGAAAGTGTTCAGGAACCAAATTCACATAAAAGAACTAAAAAAATAAAGAGAATCCAAGTCTAAAGTGGTTGGAATCAAATCTAGTTTTTATGCGGTGGGGTAAAAGAATTATATAAAATAGTGTTGCGGTGCCTAAAGGTAGTGTGGCGGCGCCCAATGCTTTGTGCAAGTATCGCTGTCTGTCACAATCATAGTCTTTCAAATACGGGATAGACAATTGTGTGACACTTATTCTACTCGGTCAATAAGTCAGCCGATCAAAATTTAAAAATCGTAGATAAACTCATGGTACGATGTAGCCTCCCTCCACGTTCTTGAGAAAATATTTTATAAAATGTGGGAGAGAAATAAATTCATTGAAAACATCATTAAGGAAAGCATGAAAGACTGTCAATTGCAACAAAAAGCTTTGATTACAAAAAGTGCGACAATGCTTGGTCGGAGATTCAACTACTATGCCTCCCCTAGTACATTTTGAACATTTTTAGCTCTAGTAAGCTTGCATATGAAAATGTGGAAACATCACACCCTAGGTTAATGACATAAAAAGGAAAGCAACAAGCATACTCGTTACATTCTCCCTTACTTAAACTATTGACATCCCTATCGATTGGTGATGCTTGAACTCTTTGATCTTCTTCATCTAGGCTTCTAGGTCTTTGACACGTTCCCATCTAGTTTCTTCCACTTCACTAAGTACTTGTGGATCCTTCTTGTGGGTCTTCATCCTTTCCTCACTCGCTTGGCCAAGATTTCTTCAAATTTTTTATCTTCTTTTTGACTGAGGTAGATGATTGATTTGACTATGACATTGCGCTGCATGTCATCAAGAGCTTGATGGTAGGGCTTCAAGTTATTCATGTCGGGTTGCAGAATGGTCGACGTTCTCGTTTATTTAATTTTAATAAATAAATAGGTTTAGAGTCACCACCAACCATATTAAGGTGTGATTGGTTATCCAAAAAAAAATGGTCTACATAAATTTATGAGATTTAAGTTCAGGAGTTAGTTGTGTAGGGAAGGTGTTAGGTTAACCCAATTTTATCTTTTAAACTAAATTAAAGGGGTTCACAAAATAAAGTTTTTTATTTAGTTTTTTTTTTAAATTTTCCCATGGTTATCAATTCACATCGAATTAAAATAAAATTGGACTACATCAAACAGTTGAACTCAATTCTTTTTGTCTTGCATCCACAAAATCGCAAATATTATTTGAGCATACAGTTGAATCACTCGGTCTAGTGCTCTCTCTAAGGATGGTAGCTTGAATCCATATTCAGACTTGTGTCCAAGAAGGTAAATAGTTCTGTCAAGAAGGTAAATATTCTTTGAGCAGCGTAAATGGTAAAATTTCATGTCAATCTTTGTATGTTGCTGTCATCTTCACAACGATTCTTTTAATATTTTTGTTAGCTCCCTTAACTGCCTCATTCATCTTTGGTCGATACGGAGTCGAATTTCTGTGATTGATCTTGAATTGCTCATAAAGTTCGTCCATCATTTTGTTATTAAAGTTCTTAGCATTATCTGTAATAAAACCCTCTGGGGGACTATAATGATAGATCAACTCTTTCTTGATAAACTTCAGCACCACTCCTCTTGTAACGTTGCAGTAAGATGCTGCCTCTATCTATTTAGTGAAGTAATCAATGGCCACAAGAATAAAACAATGATCATTTGAGACTTTAGGATCAATGGGTCCAATAACATCCATTCCCTACAAAGAAAACGACTAGGGTGCTGACAAGACATGCAATGGAGATGCTGCTGCATGGATCTCATCCATTTAAATTTGACACTTTTTACATTCTTTTGCATATTTTATGCAGTCTGATTCCATTATTGTCCAATAATAACCAGATCTAAGTATTTGTCTAGCCTTCATATGTTCATTAGCATGTGTTCTACATATTCCTTCATGAATTTCTATCATAATTTGTTTTGCTTTTTCCACATCAACACACCGAAGGAGCACCATATCATGGTTTCTTTAATAAAGAACTTCACCACTTAAGAAAAAGTTCATGGCCAACCTTCTTATTGTGCGCTTGTCATTCACTGAAGCTTCATATGGATATTTTCTACACTTTATTTATTGCTTGATGTTAAAATACCATGACTTATTATCATTTTCAATATTCATGCAATACCAGTGCATCTCGCTTTGTAATTTGGATTGGATAAAGTTCACACTCAAGGTTAAGATTAAACATCACTGCTAGGGTGGCTAATGCATCTGTCATTTGATTGTCTTCCCTATTAACATGGTCAAATGAAATTTTCTCAAAATTTTGAGATAATTTTGCAACGTATTGGCTGAAGGCATTAATTTAGCATCTCTTGTTTCCCATTCTTCCTTGACTTGATGTATTACCAGCATTGAGTCACCAAAAACTTTCAACTTTTTAATACTCATGTCGCATGCTGCTTGAAGTCCCATAATACAAGCTTCATATTCAGCGATATTATGAGTGCATTTAAAACATAACTTAGTCATTAGGGAAAATACCTTTCCTTCTGGAGAAATTAGTATAACTCCAATCGCATGTCCCAACTCATTTGAGATACCATCAAAAAACATAATTCATGTCTCATGATCTGTAGCATCCCTTCCAACTAGAAATATATTTTCATCTGAGAAATCAACCCTTATTGACTTGTAATTTGCTACTGGTTGGGAAGTTAAATGATCAGTAAGCGTGATTCCCTTTATTGCCTTTTTAGTAACATAAACAATATCATACGCTGACAACAAAACTTTTTGTTTTGAAATACTCCCAGATAATAATGATTTCTAAAAAATATATTTTATTGGATCAATTTTTTAAATAAGCCATGTCGTATGATATAACATATATTGCCTCAAACAGTGAGTGATCCATACCAAAGCACAACAAGTTCGCCCTAGCATTAAGTATTTAGACTCATAATTGATAAATTTTTTGCTCAATAATAAATAGTGTGTTCTTTCTTCCTTGATAAGTCATATTGTCCTAGAACACCATCCATAAAACCTTCTAATACTGTCAAGTATAGGATTAACGGTCACCCTAACGCTGAAGGTATCAATACAGGTGGGTTTTGCAAATACTGCTTAATTTTTTTGAAAGCTTCTTCACAATCCTCATTCCATTTTCCTAGATTGTTTTTATGTAAAAGCTTGAAGATTGGTTCGCATGTTGGTGTCAAATGCGAGATAAATCTGGATATGTAGTTTAATTTTCCAAGAAAACCTCGAACTTATTTTTATGTTTCAGGAGATGACATTTTCATAATAGCCTTCACTTTATCTAGATCTACATTGATCCCTTCTTCACTGACAATGAATCCCAACAACTTTCCCAAGGTTGCCCCAAATGTACATTTGAATGGATTTAATTTCAATTGATACTTTCTCAACCGATCAAATAATTTTTAGAGTATAGTTGCATGATCTTCATTTGCGTTGGATTTTGCAATCATATCATCAACATATACCTCTATTTCCTTATGCATCACATCATGAAAAAGTGTAACCATTGCTCGTAGATATGTTTCCCCAGCATTTTTCAAACCAAAAGGCATTACTTTGTAACAAAATGTTTCCCAAAGGGTAATGAATGTCGTTTTTTCTCTATCTTCTTCAGTCATTTTGATTTGATTATATCTTAAAAAAACATCCATAAAGGAGAAAGTTGAGTATCTTGCAGTTTTATCCACCAACATGCCGATATGAGGTAAAGGGAAGTCTTTTGGACCGACTAAATTTAAATCTCTCTAGTCCACACACATTCTCACTTTTTTGTCTTTTTTGGGTACTGGAACAATGTTTGCCACCCATTCAGGATATTTGGAGACTGTGAGGAACCTTTCTTCAATTTATTTCTATACTTCCTCTTTTATTTTAATCAATGCACCAGTCTTCATTTTACGTAGCTTTTGTCTTATTGGGTTGCATTCTAGCTTCAAAGGAATACAATGTACTACAATATCCATATTTAACCCCGATATATCTTGATAACTCCAAGCAAAAATATCTGAGTACCCATGTAACAAATTGATAATTTTTTTTAGTTTCACTGGTCATTGATGTGCCAATTTTTACCTCTTTTGATTCCTCTTGAGAATCCAAATTGATTACTTCAACTAGCTCTTGGTGAGGACCTAGGACCTTATCTTCTTCTTCAAATAATCTTAACAGTTTTGAGGGTATTCCCCCGACATCTTCATCGTCACTCTCTTTGTTAGATTCCATAGTGTATATTAAGGTGCTAAGGGTAGAATTGGAATTACTAACATCTTTATTCTTATGATTGTTGTCTATGAAAAGGTTTAGAATTTTGTGTTTAATTTGCAAAACACAAGAAAGAAAGTAGAGAGAAGAAGAAATTAGAAAGAATGAAAGGAAACTGCGAAGATTTCATTAAATAACAAAAAAGAGTACATTCATGTTGTAAAGCAAATAAAATATTGCGGGCTTGGGTAGAGCCACTAGAAAATTAAAGAAATTTGACAAATAAAAGCTTAATCATTACTCTTGAAATTCTTCAGAAAAGTAGGTAGATCTACAACATCTCAATTGTTAAGCTTGAAACCAGGTGGACATGCATAAACTCTTTCGCCTTCAAATGCTGCTTCTTGTGCCACTGCTACAATTGATAAAGTCTCTATCTTCGTTATCAAACAATCATTTGAATCAGAGTCATGTGATGAGTAACTTATACTAGCACTCTTGAAAGTATCATATAATGCTGGTATAAATTTTAGATTTGGATCAAACTCCCTCATCTCTTGCTTTACCAAATGCTTTTTCTTCTTTTCTTCTTGAAGCCTAATCTTATCATATACAAATGGTATATAGCCCAAACTAAACCCCCCATCATTGCTCGGTGTGTTTAGAAGTGTTTCTAAGCTTTGATTCAAAGAATATCCTTCACTTGTCATCACCCTAATGATCATAACTTCCACTTTAGGCCTGTGTGACTTTATTACTTCATTTGCAACTGCTTCATCATAGTTGCATGAGTAATTTCAAAAGAGTGAAAAGAACACTCTAATGCTTCCTTTGGTGCCTCAACATATGGGGTTGATACTAGTTTTGTTATAAGAAAATCTTCCTCTCCCATCAAACAAATCATCTTACTCCCAACAATAAATTTTAATTTTTGATGCAACGTGGATGACACCACTCCTATAGAATGAATCCAAGGACGTCCTAACAAAAAATTGTAAGTAGGTGTTATTTCCATGACTTGAAAGACTATATTGAAAGTACATGGACTAATTTTGATTGGTTATTCAATATCACCAATTACTTTTCTTCGTGACCCATCGAAAGCTCTCACAACCATAGTGCTTGATTTTATGAATGACATGTCCACTGGAAGCTTCAATAGTGTAGATTTAGACATTATATTAAGAGCTAAACCATTATCCACTAAAACTCTTGCTTTGATGTAGTCTTTGCACTTCACTTGAATATGCAGTGCTTTTATATGACCTAAACCTTGAGGAGGAATTTCATCATCCGTGAAGATTATAGAATTTGAAGACATAATGTTTCCAATAATTCTGCTGAACTTTTTCACTGAAATGTCATGTCCAACATGTGACTTGTTCAAAATATCTAATAGAACTTTGCGATAAGGCTCTGAATTCAAAAACAAATATAATAAAGAAATTCAAGTTGGAGTATGATGCATTTGCTCTATGATCTTATACTCCCTTTGTTTTACTATTTTCAAGAATTTGTTTGCTTCCTCATCCGTAATAGACTTTTTGTATTCTACATATTTTGCTATGATAGACATCTTTACATCTTGCTCTTTGTCATGTTCATTCACATTTTTTTCTCATGTTTTCTCACTTGCCCCAATATCAAACTAGCTGAAGGAGCTCTTAAATTATCTGGTTTATAACATCTTCCACTTCGAGTTATCCTGCTGATTCCTGTAATATTATCAGCTGAAATACCTGTAATGACTTGACAATCATACTGCCATGACACTGCTTTCAAATTCTTAAATTTAAAAGGACTCAGTACCTGGATCGTGAGTTGTTTAGGATTGTAGGAAATGGACTCATTATGAATTTCTTGATAAAAGACTGTCAAAGGCCTTGGTAAAAAGAAATTTTCTTTTTTTGCAACTTCATCCATTAATGCACATATTTTATTGTCTTTCATCTAATCTTTTTCTTGTCCTTTGTATGCCGTGAGTATCTTTGAATCCATAAATTGTTGTACTTTAGATCTAAATTTACAACGTTGTTGGATTACATGACCTGCAACTCCTTGATGGAATATACAATGTCTGCTTAAAAAAGGCCTTCAAAAACTGTTTCCATAGGCATCACTATCTCATGACTTCATTTTTACACTTTTCAACAAAACAATCTACAACTTTCATTTTTGAATTTTCATGATTAGATAGTGGATTGTTGTTGACATCCAACTTCTCACCAGCTTTTTTAAAGCTTAACCATCGAGCATTAATTAAATATTGCACCTTCTTTTTTAAAGCCAAATAATTTTCAGTTGAGTGTCCCGCTCCTCCGGCATGATAATCACATCAAGCATTTGAATCATACCATTTTAGATAAGGAGGTTGTATAGGATTTATTGGGACAGGAGCTAACTGTCGATTTTGAATTAGGTGAGGTAAAAGCTCTGTATATGTCATGGAAATTGGATTAAATCGCCATGTATCTAAGTTGGTCTTGCTACCCTGACCTTGTACAAATGCAAAAGAAGAGTTTGAATTGATAGGTTTTGGGGCTCCAGAGAAAGAGTGAGCTGGCACATAGTTGTTATAAGTGATATGAGAAACATTGCTTATATATGAAGGACAATTTTGGTCATGTTTTCTTTAACCAAAAATCGATTTGTGGTTCCCTGAATTAGGAAAACCAATTGTATGAACATCACCTTCTTTTTTCTTAGACGGTGTTCCTTTCTTTAATCCCCCATACTCAGTTGAACCTCTGCTAACCTCCCGTGCTTTATCCCATATTCAATTCTTTCACCAATAACAATAATGTCAGAAAAATTGGTTGTAGCATTACCAATCATTCAATCATAGAATGAAGGCTGCAAAGTATTCATAAACATAGACATCATTTCTTTGTCTGTTAACGGTGGCTGAAACTCTGCGACCATATCTCTCCATCATTGAGTGTATTCTTAAAAGCTTTCTAAACTCTTCTTCTCCATCCATTGCAGGTCTAAACGATCTAGAGTCATATCAATATTATGTTTGCATTGCTTTACAAATGTATCAGTTAAATCCTTTCAAACATGAATGTGTCCATTATCTAATTGAATATACTATCGAGTAGTTGAACCAGTCAAATTTTCTTGAAAGCAATGGATCAACAATTTATCATTACCAATATGCGCTGCCATCTTTCTACAATACATTATAAGATGACTTCTTGGACATGATGGTCCATCATATTTGTCAAATTCGAGAACTTTAAACTTTGTTGGAATGATCAAGCCTGGCACTAATCACAACTGTGTTGCATCTATATTTCCATAAACATCAATCCCTTCAATTGCTCGCAATCTTTCTTCCAAAACATCTAGTTTTTGCTTAGCCGGAGTGTTCTCATTTTGTCCCATGTCTTGAATTTTAGTCTGAGCTTCCAATTGTTCTATATCTGGGACAGGAGGTGGAACAACAAAAAGCAAATTCATAGCAACATAATATTGAGTGGTTTGAGACTGTGGAACATTCATGTGGCATAAATCCTGAGAGATAAATGGGATCATCGATGTCTTGAACTAAATTGCTTGATTGTGTTGTTTCTACGATGACTTTTCCTTTTTCTATTGAAAGTAATTCCAGTATTTTTGAAACTTATTCTCCAAGATTATTAATATCTTGTCTCATTTTATCCATGTCCTTATCCCGTTCTTCCATGATTCGACTTTTATGACTCAATTGTAAGGATGACAAATTAGAGTAGCACGAGCTATATTTTCTTTTGATTATTTTGAAAACTTTGAAGACCAAAGAGTAAGGGAAGAAAGAGAGAGAAAAGAAATCAAAAAATCAAAAATCAAAACTCAGAAAATAAAATTTTAAAAAAAAGAAAATAAGGTTTTCATGTACTTTAGCCGTAACAAAAGTAAACACTACTCTGCTGATTGTTTTTTTTTTAATATTTAGTTAATTTTAGAAAATATAAAGGCTTTCATGTCCTTCAAGAAGGTAAAATTACTTTCCTTTAAAGTATGTATGAAGCCAAATATCCAATTTCTAGGGAACTAAGATAAATAAAAATTTGAGCATAATTTCCTTAAAAAAATATAGACAATGTAGAAAATACTATGATTGAACTTTAAAAAAAATGTATGATTTTAATTTTAGAAAAATGAGAAACTTTGTTTTTTTAAAAAAAAATATAAATAATTTGGACAATTGACTCATAAAATAAAATATGCTAAAAAGAAAATGTCATGGTGTTTGTATATCATTTACACTTCTAGAAGAGAAAGAACCTCAAACTTATTCTAATGTTATTTAAGAAATAAGAAAAGAATTAATCTGAGCGAGGATTTTTCATGTGCCTGCACGAGAGTCAAAATCTTCGAAGGTCAACACTACTTCATGCTCAATTCTACTCCTATAAGATTATAGCCTAGTTGAATCACTTGGTCCTATGCTCTCTCTAAGGATGGTAGCTTGAGGATATATTCAGACTTGTCTCTAAGTAGGTAAATAGTTCTGTCCAATAGGTGTCAATGAATCTACCATTTCGGTCACTCACAATCCTTGTCGGAACACCCTAAAACTTGGCAACATGTTTGAAGAACAACTGAACTGTCAATTCGATTGAACACAATTTGGGAGTGGGAATGAGGGTGACATACTTTGAGAATCGATTGATGATGACCAACATGGCCTTAAAGTCGTCTACTTTAGGGAGATGGGTCATGAAGTTCATAGAAATACTCTTCCAAGGTCTTCTTGGAACTGGCAGAGGTTCAAGAAGTCCAGTAACTTTCCCTTTCTCGATTTTTTTCTGTTGACAAGCAAGACATGTCTTTGTGTACTGCATGACGTCATCTCTTATATTGGTCCAAAAGTAGTGCTTTTTCAGTAAAGCGTACATTCTCTACCATCTAGGGTGGCCAACCCACAGAGTGTTGTGACACTTGTGTAGTAACTTCTTCCTCGACTCCTCTGCTTTAGGGGCATACACTCATTTTTCCTTAGTTACTGATCAGCCATCTTTAACCTAAAACTGTCTGGTCTTACCGGCCTTAGCCAAATTTATGACATTTTGAGCGACATAATCTTTTAGCAGAGATTCTCTTAAAACGTCTTGCATTGGGCCATCAATCTTACTCGCCTGAAGATGAGCTAACATGCACAGAGTGGTATGTTCATTTCTTTTACTCAGGACATCAACTGCCTGGCTGCTCACTCTTTTTTTTATGTTCGAACTCAAAATCAAACTTGGCCAAGAATTCCTGCCACCTTGCTTGTTTCGAAGTCAATTTCGGTTGAGTAAAGAAATGGCAGGTAGCACTATTGTCGGTCTTCACAATAAAAGTAGATCCCAATAAATACTATCTCTAAGCCCTCAAACAATGTACCATGACATGCATTTCTTTTTCAAATACTGTATATTTCTTTTCTGTAGCATTCAGTTTCCGACTCTCGTATGAGATTGAGTGTATCCATTCTACAGGAGAACACTGTTCAAAGCATAATCACACGTATCAGTCTCAACTTCAAAAGGTTGGATCACATCAGTGATCCTAAGAACGGGCCCCTCAATCATGGCTTGCTTTAAACCATCAAAGGCGGCTTGGCATTTGGAGGTCCAACCCAGTTGACTATCCTTTTTCAACAACTCAGTTAGTGGACTTGTTGTTTTAGAGAATCCTTCTATGAATCGCCTGTAAAAGTTAGCTAATTCGAGAAAGGAGCGTAAGTCAATGATTGACTTTCGTATTCCCCAATCATGTATCGCAACAATTTTTCCCTTCTTCCATACCAATTCAACCACATTCTACTACATGACCCAAAAAGTTTATCCGTTGTTGCACAAATGAGCATTTTTCTCTCTTGACATATAGCTGGTTTTCCTTCAGTTTCTGGAAAATTCTTTGTAGGTGGTCATTGTGTTCTTCTATTGTGGAGCTATAGACCACTATATTGACCCGTGTTCTTCTATTTGAGCATGCAGCCATAGGTAAACAATGTCCAGGACACAAGCATACTCGTTACACTGTCCAGGGTTGCGATGTCGAGGTTTCTCCCTAACAACACCCTATTTTGCCTAATTGAGTTGCCGACGTTGTGGAATTGTAAGGCAAAAGCCTATTAGCTTTTTTTTTTCAGTCACCGATTTGTCTTGGTTTACTTTGGTTGATGCCATTCTACTTCATATTTGTCCAAATTAGCTTTAAAGTGGCTTTAGCACCAAATTTCACCTATGAATTGCTTAAAACTAATAATACAATTAAATAAGATTATAAAATCATGAAACGAGCTTGAATTAAGTGGAAATAGATAACACATTTTAGAAGCTATCAAAGACTAAATTTTAGAATGTATGTCCTATTTTTTGTATTATATATTAAATGGAAAAGAAGTTGTAAGGTTTTCTATTATATAATTTATAATCTCTTATAAAAAAAGTTCAACTAACTAGTAGTTTTAGTAGCAAGATTGGGTCGAATCACAGAAAACTTAAGATAAAATCTCTCTAAAAAAATTTACAATTTTTTTTTAAAAAGATATGGTTGGGTCAGTAGGTGCACCCGAACATGTCATGCCTTGTTCCTCATGGAAAAGTTTCTCATGCTTGCCTTTTGTCTTCTTTCTTCCTCCCATTGTCTTCTTTCCTTCTTTTGCTTAATAGGTTCTTTGATTTTTCTTCCATGGAATAATGTGGAGGTTCTTTGGTGTGGCTACATTATTAATGGGTTCGATTTATCTTTTGTGATCTCTGGGATATATCAATATTGTGATTTTATGTTTTCTTTGATTCTTTTGGTTTTGTTGTCCTTGAAGGTGTTAATAGGAATTTCTTTTTGGGAAGGAAACTATTTTAGACAATGTTTTTGGGATGGCCATTATGTGCTTTCTTTTTCTATTGAATTGGAAATTTAGAAATCTTTTACTTTGTCCTTTGTGAAAATGAGAACATGTATTCTCATTGCTGCTCAAAAGAGAATATATGTTTCCGTCGATGTTTATTACTGTTGGTATTGTAACATTTATTCTGTAGTTTTTGGAGGAGCAAGAGGGAGAATATGCTTGAGAATTCTCTTCCATTGTGTCTATAGAGCAGCAAAGTTGGTTATGATGTTTAGTTCAGAGATGGAGACTATTCATGTTTCATCTTATATGCTTGGTTATAGCTAGCTTCTTGTTTCTTTTTATGTATTTTAAATTCTATGGGTAAGTAATTTTATGGGTGAGGTTTGATTGTTGAAAATTCAATTGCTATCTTGCTATTTCATAGGTAAATTAGGGGAAGTGACTGTAAACAAGTACAAGGGGATAAAAGGAACTATATTGGAACAAAAAATATACATTGGTCGAGTTCTACTGTTGACGTATTTTACAAAGTTGTGCGTCTGAAAATATGTTGTTGGCTGATTATATTATATAAATCATTTCTCATCCCATCGAACCTTTACTATTTTAGTTTTTATATGCTTCATATCATCTAACCATGAGATCCAATCACTTTTTTATATCATTGCTTCTAACATATATATTAGTTGAAGTCAGTTTACCATTTGAATTCTGTCTTAGGATTTAGTTCTATATTCCAATTTCAAGAATCCAAGCTATTTTTCATCTTAGTTTTTTTAAAATTTTTAAGATTTCTACTTTTATTCCATTCCCTTGTGTTATGTTTGCTGGTTGGCGTACTCTGAACTTTGATAAACCTACTTGGCCTTTATTTCATTGTGTACCCTTTTGTCTCACATCATTTTCATCATTCATTATAGTAAAGAGTTAAAAGTAGTTATGGCGTGCCAAGCAACGAGTCAAACGCGATTTCAAGCATTGAAACATGAAAATAGGGATTATGTATTCTATCTTGTCGATTCAGAATATTCAAATATGTCACGATATTGCGAATCAGATTTGGGCAACATTTGAAGGATAGATACAATTTTATGTTTATGTTATTCATTTTATTTGTGAGGGACTTTTTTGTATTAAATGATATAAACTTTTGATAATTTCTTTTTCGATGTTTAATGCAGAACATATATTTTTACTTAATGTTTAATCGAATTAGATGTGAATAAAATTAAATTTAGAAAATAAAAAAATAGATCTTGAAGAGAAGCAATGAAACGAACTATAAAAAATAAAAAATAAGAAAAATAAGAAACAAGAAACAATTATCAAACACGATTTCTATTTATGTTTCTTTTTTTTTCAAGAAACAACAAAGAAAAACAGTTATCAAATAGATTCCTGTTTCGTGTTCTAAAAAAAGAAAAAACATGGAACAAGAAACAAGAAACAGGGAACGAGAATGTTAGCAAACTAGCTACCTTAAATGTTACGTTTCAAAGTTAAAGTTCATGCTTTATTGATTGTGATGTTGCTTTGTTTGAGAGTAAACCATTAATCATATTCCTATCAATAAGCTAGCTATTATGTGCATATAATGAGTCAAGGTAACCATATAGAAGAGGTCTTGCATGGTGGAATGAGACGAGACAATGCATAAAAGATCTGTATTGCGCCTCAGCCTGAGCAACGAGAAGTGAACACGGATTATTCCCAGATGTTGTTGATGAAAAGAACTTTACAATAGTCTAAACGTTAGATGTTAAGTCTTGGTGTAGGAAATGGTTTATATTCTAGGTGGAAAGAAATGTGGATGACTAATGTGTGTTTTATTAATTTTGATTAATGAAATGAGACGTTGAGTCAGTATTATGAAATGAATATGTTTTTTGAGTTGTATTCCCAAAGAGTTAAAAAAAATATTGCTTACTAAGTCCTTTAACTTACATTTTAAGTTTTCTCTCCCCAGGTTGTAAGAGGTAAGTGATCATCTAGAAAGGTAAGCGATTAGAGGTAAACAATCATGTTTTGGATGCTAAGCGATCATGTTTGAAAGGGTAGGAATTTAAGACTAAATGATTGGTTAAAGAGCTAAACGATCAAGTTGAAGAGCTAAAAGATCGTTGAGGACTAAAGTCTATGAAGACATTTGACATTTCTTTGTTTAACTCTTGTTTTGAGAAATTGTATCTTGTCCTTTATTGTTGAAGAAACTTTGAGTTTGAGTTAATAAGAGAAGTTTATACTGATTTTATTTTCTGCTGCATGGTATTTACTTAAGTATAAATTAAGGCGTGTTAAGTAAATTGGTACAGGGCGTGACAACTTCACTCTTATTAACTTAAACACATGAGTTATACAATCTCATAAATAAAACAAACACCCTTAAAACAAGTACTTAACAGGAATCCTAAATGCCTTCTCAACTTTCCATCTTCATATGCTTGGTCTGATAACTTAGCTTCTTAGTTTGGCCTCAACGCCTTACATCTTGGGGGAGGAAAAACTTAAAACGGTAAGTCGATGAACCTAGAGAGTGATAGTTTTTTAAAACCTTTTTGAAAATGCAATGGAATCAAATAAAACATTTTTGTTTCACAAACATAGGTTTAACGACTTATTTCAATAAATGAACAAAAGGTATAAACATAAACATTGGTCTCACATATGCCATTCTACCAAGTACGTGAACCATTTCCTATGCCAAGACTTGGCATCTTGCATTTAGACTACTATGATGATGTCCTTTTCACCAACAACATCCAAAAATTTCTTTGGTTCATTTCTTGTTGCTTAAGCTGCTAAGCTCAATACACTCATTTAGTGCATTGACTGGCTTTAATCCATCATGCAGTTCTTTTCTACATGGTTGCCTTTACTCCTTGTGTGCACATAATAGGTAGCTCATTGGTAAGAATATGACTAATGGTTTACTCTCAATTACAACATACAATACAATGAATTTTAACTCTAAAATAGAACAATAAGGATTTCTTCATAAATCATGCTTTTCAAAAACATAAACATAAACGTGAATCACAACACAGAACCTCAAAAACAT
>JBBPDI010000020.1:16242363-16259150 GCA_037974545.1 Cucumis variabilis
AGATCGAACCACATCGCATTAAATCAACAAGAATACAACACCAACTCAAGTTCAACTCCACGAATTAAATTTCTCCAGAAATCTCGTGGAAACAATTATTATTAATATTGTTTAGTTAAAATGATTTAATTAATAAGATTAATTAGAAAATCATTTTGATTAAATAAGAAAATTGGAAAATCAATTTGTAAGTCAAATGTTGATTTGAGATAGTGATTTTTTTTTTTTCTGGAAGGTGACTAAGAGTTCATAATATATTTTTTTTACTCAAAAGTTTGCAAATTGATCACTTTAATTTGATCAAATAATCAAGTTACAAATCCTAATGATAGTTTAGAAGGCTTGTTGGTGATTCTCAGAAGATTTCATAATCCGATTCAACAACTAATTTGTAGTTAATTTGAGCATCTAAAGGGTTAATACACAAGAGTTTGTTTGGGGTTTTATGACAAAAGTATACTGTAATTAGGATGATATTAGATCCAATTGCTTTTCTTGCACGATTTCTAAATCTATCATAATTGTGTCATGAATATCTATTTTTTTTTCCATAGTTATGTAACATGCCACTTGTATTAAGAATTTAAACATGAGATGCTAAATTCTGGACCTACAACTTCAAGTGTTAATTAGTAATAACTTGATTTATTATGACTTGCTCAAGTAATGCATTAGAAAATTTGTATGCACAAAACAATAAACATAACTCAAAAATAATATTTTGATCAAACGAGCTAATACATAATTTGTTAAAATGAGTATAAATCAATAAAAATGGCATCTACAAATTCTTTAGAGATTAGAGGTTCAAATCTCCACCTCCACCTCATATTTATTGTAGGGTATAATTATCTTAACGATCATTCTATTTTGATAAATTTGCCCTAAATAATCAAATCAGATGGAATATCACTATCAAATGGTTCAAAATTCAAACTTTGAACTGTGAATTTACTTGTTTTCAACACATATCATAAACGATCACTTGGATTTGAATTAACCTTGTAAATAAACATATGGGCCGGGGTTTATTAGTGCATGGCTGAGGGTGATTTGCAATTGTTAAAATCACTTCGGTAGTATTTCAAAACACATCTTTGATAACAAAAAAATCACTTTAATGTTTAATTTCACACTTTTAAACACATTTTTTATAGAGTAATTTGGATGGATAACAAAAGAAAATGGAATTATTTATAAACTATAGAAAAAAATTACAATGAACTATAAAATTGGATAGATTTTATTATATTTTATAAAGAGTTTCAATCTTTTGTTATATTTGGAAATGTCCATTTTTTTACTATTAAAAATGTGATTTAAAAAAAGTTTAAAATTACTATGAGTCATAATTTTTATATACAATTTTTTTTTAAAGAAAAATAGTTTATGTCCCATTCTAACTTAGATTCTAATATCAATTCATAAGTTATGAAGTTTTGTTTATGTCCTTGGCTCGCGTCTTCTTAATTTTCTTTAAATAAGTTATGCTATTATGATTTTGAAAAAAAAATAAAGCACAAGAGATGAGGCAAAAGAAAAATGGAAGGAACTATTTTTTTTCCCCTTGTGTAATGAGGTTATCCACCATATATTTAAGTTTCAATCCATTCAAGAATTTATGCTGTTTTGTTTCTTTCTTTTTGAAGTGATATTTAGTGTCAATTTCGGTAGGATATTTCCTTCATTTCCTTCCTTTTTAAAGTGATATTCAAGGTCAAGTTTAGATTCAGTCTGAGTTGGGTTTGGATCAACTTTCGATTCTCTTATCCATCAATGAGGTTAGAGTTTGTATTGTTTAAAGATATTGTAGGAAATGTATTTAAATAATATAAGAAAGTGTTCTGAAAATTATTGTTTTATTGAATATTGGTATATTTTCCTTGATATTAATAATAGATTACAAGACTAATTATACACACAAAAAATCTACTTAAGGAAAGAATATCAAAATAAATACATAGGAATAATATTCCTCAAAGATTCTCTAATTACTGTAATACCCTCCTTCAAACTCAAGATGGCAGAATAGAGACCACCTTTAGTTTGTGAAGTAACTACGAGGAGAATGGAGAGCTTTGATGAAGATATTTGCTGCTTGGCCAGTGGTGGAGATGGATTGGATATGAAGAGTGTTGCTCTGAAGATGATGGCGAACAAAATGACATTCATTCTCAATGTGCTTTGTTTGTTCATGAAATATATCATTGTGTGCAATTTGAATAACACTACGTTTGTCACAATGAAGAATAGTGGGGTGCTCTTTGTGGGACCTTTCATATCAGTAAGAAGCCAACGAAACCATAGTAATTATGAAGTGACATCAGCTAGAGCACAATATTTAGACTCTGTGCTAGAACGAGAAACAACATATTATTTTTTGCTACACTAGGAGATAAGAGCATCACCTAAATAGAAACAATAACTAGTGGTAGACCTTCTATCAGTGAAATCACTCGTCCAATTAGCATGAGAGAATCCAGAGAGAACTATGAGGAGAACTATAGACCATGACCTAAAGTACCTTTAATATAGTGGAGAATACGAAGAACAGTAGTGAAGTGAATTGTGCGAAGAGCAGCCATAAATTGACTAACAATGTGGATTACATACGCAATATCTGGATAGGTCAAAGTTAAGTAAATCTGGTTGGTAACAAGTTACTGATACAAAATGAGATCGTCAAGAGGAACACCATCAAAAGGAGTGAGATGCACATTTGGATCTCGAGGCATTGAGGACATGGCAAAATCAGTAAAACCAAATCTACTGAGGAGGTCAAAGGCATATTTTTCTTGAGATAAGTAGTATCCATTAGTTGAGGATGAGATCTTAAGATCAAGAAAATAGTTGAAGGTTCCTAAATCCTTCATCTCAAAGTGCTTACCCAGGTAGCATTGCAAATCAAATATGGCTTAAGGAGGTCATTATCTGTAATAATCATATCATCAACATGTAAGAGAAGGAGAACAATACCACTGGATGTTTGTCGAGTAAATAAGGCTGAATCGTGAGAGTTGGAGGTAAACCCAAGTTGGGGTAATAGTGGAATTGAATGTTGCAAACCAAGCTCGAGGAGCCTGTTTGAGACCGTAGAGAGCACAACAAAGAAGACACACTTTGTGAGGTGGTGGAGTATTACCAGATGGTGGTTTCATATAGACTTCTTTAGATAAGGTTTCATTGAGGAACGCATTTTTAAAATCCATTTGAAGGAGAGACCATTGTTTTACAGTTGCAATGGCAAAAAGACAGCAAACAAGCTTTATTCAAGCTACTTCAGCAAATGTTTCTTCATAATCAATGTCATATTCCTGAGAATAACCTTTGGCCACAAGTCGTGCTTTGTATCATTCAATAGAGCTGTCAGAGTGTGTTTTGATTTTAAAAATCTACTTGCAGCCAATGGGCTTCTTTTCATGAGGTAAGTCAACATAGTTCTAAGTATGAGTCTTTTCTAAGCTTGAAGTTCTTCAGTCATTATTTGCTGCCACAAGGGGTTTGTACTGACTTCCTTATACGAGGAAAGGTTCAACCAAAGACATAATAGCAAAAAACCAATGTTAATCTTTAAGATGAGGAGGAGTTTCTCTTACTCGGGTAGATCGTCAAACTGGTGTAGATTCAAGTTCCTCACAAGGGACATATGGAAGATCCAGGAGCACAAAGGTGGGATTAGATTGAGTGAGCGGAGATTAGGGGTGAAATTAGGTTGGGTTGGGTTGGGTTGAATTGAGAGACATTCTCAACTCAATCCATATTTTTGGGTTATTTGGGTTGTCAACCCAAATTTAGTTTCTAACTCAACCCAACCTAAACGGTACTCGTTTGGGTTGGGTTGTAGGGTTGTATAATTTTTTTTTTCGTTTCTATGTTCTAATGGTTATAAAAGTTCAAAATTGTTATATTTAAATTTCAAACATACATAATTCAAAATTTCATACAATAAATTCAAAGTTTATATATCTAATTTGTTTTTTATTAAATAATATATATATATTTATTTATTTATTTTATATATATTATATTAATTCGGGTTGGGTTGGGTTGAACCGAATTTTTCAACCCTTCAACCTGAGATCCAAACCAACTCGAAAAAATCAAATTTTTTAATCCAACCTAACCCTTATAATATGGGTTGGGTAGTCTGGGTTATTCGGGTTCAACCCATATTCTTACACCCCTACCTAAGATATGAGTAAAGGACATGATATAATGTCAAGTGTTAAGTCAGAAGTGGAGAATAGGTCAATAGAAGGATCGATGAAGAATAAATGAGGACTAGATAAAGATGCATGGAATGAAGAAAGACTAGAAAACATACGATATTCCCAAAAAGTGACATGACGAGATATACCTAATCGTTGAGAGATGGGATCCTAACAACGAAATCCTTTATGCTCAGTACCATAACCCAAGAAATAATATAGACGAGCACGAGGTTCAAGTTTGGTATGTTCATGAGGATGTAAGAACACAAAACATGCACAACCAAAAATTTTGAGATTAGAGTAAGAGGGGGAGTACCGTATAGTCGTTCAAAGGGGAAAACATTGTGAATGACTTGAGAAGGAAGACGATTGATGACATAAATAAAGGTAAGGGTAGCCTCTTCTAAAAAAATTAGAATAGGAAGCAGAAAGAAGCTAAGCATGAACATAGTCCAGAATGTGACGATGTTTGCATTCGGCTCTTCCATTTTAGTAGGAGCTGTGAGGACATGAGCGTTAAACTAGAGTTCTTTGTTGGGTAATGAAGGAAAGAAGGTGAGAATCTTTATATTCCATCGCATTATCAGTTCGAAAGATTTTAATTATGCTAGAGAATTATTTGTGAACCAGATTTGTTAAATCAAAACATAGATTTGATATAAGGAAGAACGATGTTTAAGAAAGTAAATCCAAGTAAAATGAGAAAAGTTATCAATAAATAAAACAAAATATCGATAACCACTAACAGTAGTACATGGAGCAGGACCCCAAATGTCAAAATGAATAAGGTCAAATGGTGTATCAAATAATGGAACAGAATTAGAAAACGATAAAGCAGGTTGTTTGCAATTTAAACTGTCAAAAGTACTAAATTTTGAGACATTATTCAAAGTGCCAGTAGAAACTATTATGAAATTTATCACAGGATGCATGACCTAGGCGAAGATGCCACTGATATATAGTGTTATTATTAGTGACTACTGCATAGATGGGTGAAAACACAAGAGAGGGCTGGAGAGATGTGAGCTTAAATAATCGTTCCACCTTCTGTCCGGTACCAATCACTTTTCCCATTTAACAATCCGAAACCTGACACCCATAAGAAGAAAAGAGAATGGTTAGTTTGAGATCACATAATTGGCTAGCAAAGGCTAGGTTGAAATAGAGGGACATGATAAGTGTTTGACAAATTTATAATGGGTGTATTAACAGTGCCAATGTGAGAGATAGACATGTGATTACCATCAGCAGAGTGAATTAGTAAAAGTGATTGAACATGAATAGGGGAGGATAACAACGAAATGTGAAAAGTCATATAATTACAATAAGTTGAATCAAAGAGCCAAGAAGTACCTGAGGTGACAGCAAGAGCAGTAGAGTTGGAAGAGATCACCTGTTTTAGTAATTCATAAAGATCATTTAACGGAAAAATTAGAAGGTGCAGTGATATTAGAAGGTGCAATGATATCAGATAGGGTGGCGGCAGTAACAACATATTGAGAACCAGTTTTAAGAAAAGACTTGTGTTTATGGAAGTGATCAGGAGAGCGAGGTGGGCGAGTTGGACAATTTTCCAAGATGTGACCTCACTTGTAAAATAGTTAGCAAACTTATGGCCATGAAGTTTACAATTTTTGCAGAACGTTGACTTATTAGCAGGTCGTGGATGAGTGGTTGCAAGAGTGACATCAGAAGGCAAAGAAGAGACAATGCCAAGTCATTTTTCTTTAAATAAAATTTTCTGAACAGTGACGTTGAGAGGATGGCAAAGGGTTGCGATGTAACAGAGCAATCCAGACTGATTCATACTCTGGGTATAAATCCATGAGGAATTTTATGAGGCTAATATGGTCAAGACTAATTTTTTCCTGGTCTAACTAAGTCCAAATTGACTGAAGAGTGGCAAGATACTCATTCACAGATTGTCCTTCCTTCTAGTTTAGACTAATAAGACGAGAATGTAATTAATAATAATGAGCAAGTTCAATAGATTGAAACCGTGTGGACAGAAAATCCCAAAGTTCTTTGGTAGTATCAAATGCAACAAATTGAGTATGAATAGCCAAAATAGAGGTGTTACCCAATTAAGTGATGATTTGATGTTTTTTGCTATCCTAGTCCTCAATCCTTCAATGTACTTATTGTTGTCTGCAGTAGTTTCTTGAATAGTGACATCAGAGGAGTCTTTATCATCATTCTCAGTGTTGTCCTGACTAATGTTTTTCTTAGGAGTAGTAGGTTTGATAGGTTTGGTGATATCTCCAATGACTATACACCATAACCGATCGATCAGAAAACTTCTTATTTGGTAAGCTCATGTGATGTAATTGGAGCCATCGAGTATGTGCTAATAGGACGAGCAATGTCATTTTTCTTCATCTACACAGAATTCACAAATCACAAACACAAATAAAGATTAAAGTAGCGGATCTTAGAACAGCAATGACAGCGACATTATCTAAAATAGAGAAATGCAGTGAGATCTAGAATCAGATTATTAGATTAGAAGCGATGATGGAACCATGATCTAGAATTGGATATGGGTTTTACGATGGTGGGTGGATTTGAAACAGAATTTGTTTTTGCAACGAACGTGAGTTTCAGATTTGGATAGATTTAGAGCATTAGGATATGGGTTTTCGAGGCTGAGATGAAGCAAAGAACAAGAACAGATGGCTTGCGTGAGATTGGTAGAGAAGCGGAGATGCAGTGACTTGTGTAAGTGATGGCTTGGAGATGCAAAGATGCAACGACTTGCGTGAGAAACGGAGAACGATGAACGTGAGATTTGGAACGCGAGGCTTTTGCAAATTTGGAATCATTTACGAGATCTAGAACTGTCGTGGTTTGGAACATGAGTTAACTTTAGAGACATCTTCGGAGATTTGGAACTAAGGTGGTCGTTAGAGATCTAGAACTGAAATGGTTGTCAGACGACAAAGATTGGCGACGGTAGTTTTCTGAAAAAAATATTAGAGGTCTGATACCATATTGTTTTATTAAATATTGGTATATTTTCCTTGATATTAACAATATATTACAAGACTAATTATACATATAAAAAATCTAATTAAGGAAAGAATATCAAAATAAATACATAAGAATATTATTCCTCAAAGATACTCTAATAGATGTAATAACAAAAATGTCTAAAATTTAAAAAACGTCATTCAATCGTATGGGATGTTATTTCACAATTGCCCTCTAACAATTCTATATACGAGTTGCAGTTGTAAGATGAAGTTTCTTGATAATTATGAAAAGTAGATTCAAAGGAAAAAATAGAAAACCAATTTAAGTTGAATTGTGATTAGAACCACTTTTTATTATAAATACTTAGAATCTCAATCCAAACACACCTAGAATTATTCAATAAATGTGAAAAGTAGAGATAGAGAAGAAGATAAGTTTCTCGATAAATGTCAAAATTTAAAAGTAGAAAAAAATGAAAATTATGAAAAAAAATTGTTCAATAAATGTGTAAACTTCAATAATGTTTAATATTGAGATCATAGTGTATTTGGATTACATTTTCAAGTGTTTAATTCAAAAAATAAGTTATTTTGAAAAATTAGAGTGTTTGAAAGTCACTCAAAATAGTTTATTAAGTATATTTTAAACAATTTTCACCAAAAAAAAATGTTTAAACAAAAATGAGTTTCTTTAAAAACATTTTTTTCTTAAGTCAATCCAAACTAACCTTGAGTTGTTTAAACCAACTTAAGAAGGTGGAGAGCCAAAAGGTGGGAGAAAATTTCTAGACACTCATCACGTATCTCTCTACTAGGTGACACGTTGAACGCCTAGTAAGCGAAACAACTTCTTAACATGTCCTTTTGCAAAGCTTTTGCCTCACACTTGGATTTTCTTATTACAGTAGAAATTTACAACTTTTGAAGTTTACTAGTACTTTTACATAAAATAATCCAACTTTAACTCCTAGGTGGTAAACTCAAATAACAGTAATAATGCAATGGAATAACATAACCTCTTCTCTTTATTAACTTAACACTTTTATAGAGTTAAAACTTTACAATTTATATTCATTTTCTTGCAAAAACGTAAAATCTAAGGCTGACTTCTAATCCACCTTTCTTCGTCCATCGTAGAACTCTGCTCTTTGTGACAGGGTTTTCAAGAGTATAAGAACACCGTTTTCATCCTTCTCCTTGATCACCCAACAACCAAACTCAAGGACAATCTTTAGGGCTTCCTTTCCCTTGCTCAGTTCCTTCACACACATTGTCTTCGGCCTCACAACTGTGACACGTTGGATGGCCTTTCTTCGATCTGAGCTAAAGCCCTCTGTGTTAAGAAGCGAAGTCCTTAACTACCGACTCATTAAATGCAAGATAAGATGACACAACTCGCATGTCACACAAGTTTCCATAACTAACCCTTCTTCCCTTTGCTTACTTGGCTTCTATGCCTGACATCCATTCCTTACTTAGCTTCAATGCCTAACAACTTGGGGAGGAGGAAACTTAAAACATAAGTCGAAGACTTAGTGAGTGATGAGTTTAGGAAATACCTTTTTGGAAAATACAACTCAAACATGATAATAATATTAAGCTAAAACACAAGCATAATATGCATAATTCAAACCATTAATTCATGAACACGACTTTTACCACAACAACACGACCACAGCCAACACAATAAATTTCCACACAATTCAAGTCGCCACACAATCATTACTCATCAATGGGACATGGGATTCTCCCTTCACTTGGACCTAGGATTCACCTCAACCAATGTCCTGCGAGTTACCTGTGATTTCCACCAACATCTCGCAACGTTCAATCTTTTTTCAAACATGGGATCTGATTTCACCAACATCTCATCGCTTAGACTTGGGATTCTCTTCAACTTGTGTCATGCTATAGACTTGGGATTCACTTTCATCAGCATCTCATCGCTTAGACCTGGAATTCTCTTCAACCAACATCAGGCAATAGATTTGGGATTCACTTTCACCAATGTCTCACACATCATTTCTTGTCTAGAGTTGGGATTCACATTCACCAGCATTTGGCATCAAGAACACATCTCAAGTCACCCAGACCTGGAATTCTTCCCTCGCCTAAACCTAGGATTTACCTTAACTAGTGTCACGCGAGTTACTTAGGATTTTCACCAACTTCTTGTGATAGATCTCAAAACCATATATCACACAGTCAACAACACAACAAACGTTAGCTCAACAGTCTAAAAAGATATAGCAACACAATACCATTATATCATATGATTACAAAAGGGTACATCAACACAAATACTCAGAAGATACTTCTTTTGGATATAAGGAACATAATATTGCATTTCAAAAAGTTTATGAAAACCATGCAGAAATGATATACATTTTACATATGAAAACCACCATTGAAATACGATTTTACAAGTGAGAATCACCCACGATAATCATTTGTTCTTAAAGATCACTCACAAACAATCATTTGTTCTTAAAGATCACTCACATAAATAATCATTTATTCTTAAAGATCACTCACAAATAGTCATTTGTTCTTAAAGATCACTCACAAGCAATCATTTGGCCTTCAATCTTTCTTCTATGCTTTCAACTTCCTCTTTTCGTCAATCGGTTCCCTTAACCAGTTATTCAACTCTCGAAACTCCTTTTTGATAAATTATCATAATGGTAGCATCTCATGCTCTCTTTCTTTCAGCCCTTTGGTCCTATTTATAATGACCTTTCACATTCATAGGTCATTTATGCATTTTACATGTGTCACCCTTCTAATTTGTCGCTCTATGCAGCCAACCCAGACTTTACACGTATGTCCAACGTCAGTTACAAATAGACATTTTTATTAAGACACCATCCTTATCTTCTTGAAAAGCTAGACTTCTATTCGTCTGACTTCCTTCTCGGGAGCCACAGAACATTCGCAGGTTATCCAATCACCCTATACAAATGTCTGTCTTCTTAACAGAACATCTACCTTATCGTAATAGTACTTATGTGTAGGTATTTCTTCCCACATCACTACATCCAATGCCTAGTTCTTAGCATTGATCGTGTGCTTCCTCCTCGCCAACTAAACTTTTTCGTGTCGCTTACTTTAACGCTATAGTACTTAGGCTCACATGCTTCTCTTTGCATCATCTTTTGTCGAATCGCATCCTTCCCCAAGGATGTTTCTTTCTTACACTTAGTAAAAATTACCTTCCTTGGCAGAGTTCTCCTTCAACATGATTCCCCTTTTGAATAAGGGTCTCACAGAATAAGGATAGTATGTACTGTGTAAGTGCTAGATTTTTTTGGCATGCCAAATGATTGTGCCCACTATGTTTATTTTAAAATCATGTATATCGTAGCTACTGTAATAAATATGAGCGTAAAATATTCCAAACAATACAAACACAATAATAGAGTTTGCGGTCAAATCAATCAATCAATAAAAAGAATAGAATTTGCCCTAGCTTTTCTTTTTCTTTTTTATCTTTTATGTTGCCAAGTTGTTCTTTTGTTGTTTTCAAACAATTTTCACTTTTTTTTGGATGAAATGTTGTCCTTTTCTCTAAGTTTAAATTATAAAATATGCCTCCTAACGTTTTACTTTATAATTTAGGTAAAACATATCTCTAAACTTTTAAAAGTTTACGGTTCTTTTTAGATGAAAACTGTTAAAATTTTGTTCGCAAAATATTTCTCAACTAGTGAAAAGTTTCAAATATATCCTGAGCTAAGAAAAAGTTGGATATTCTACTGTTAGTAAGTAAGAAGTTGAGTATTAATTGTATATGATTGAAACTCTGATATTCTGTTGCAAAATAACTATAAATTAAAAAATGTCTCTATTTTTATTATATTGAAAAATTTATTGAAGCTTTCTTGTAGTTAAAAAAACAATAAATTTGTAAACAAACCATGTGAATGTTCTCATTTATTTTCATAATACTCTCGTTTTCTCCAATTGTTCCAACTTCCAACTATTACACAAATTTTCTCAATAAACAAAATTTAAGTTTAAAGATAAAATTCCATCAAATCTCACAAAATTCTGAAATCAAAATTGATAGAAAATAAATATGCACGGCGAAAACCAGATCGAAAGTACTCTAATTTCTAAGATTAATGTGCATAGAATTAAACCTTAAATTAAAAAGAAATTAGGATTTTGAGAATACTTACATTTGAAGCTTTGGTTGTTCGAACTACCACTAAGGTTGAACTACTATCCTTTGGACTTAGAACTCGGTTGTGGAACTCGTTGGATGAAAGAACTAGGAGAGAGAAAATGATGAAAATAAAGTACTTGGGGTTTTGAAATTTCTTTTTTTTTTTTTATAAAGTTAGGAAAAAATGAATTTGATTTCTTGAAAGAGCCCAACTAAAAAACCAACTCATCAAATGAGTTGAAAATTTGTAAGAAAATTTCATGCAAAAATTGCATGTCCATCCAACACTAAAGTCCAACAACTCAAAGTCCACTTTTTTTAGCAGACTTTTTGTCTTCATCAAATGACAACACCTAACCCACTAAAATTAGTGAGATTATTCAACAAATATTGGATTTTCACACTAACTTTGGTCAAAGGGCAAAATGGTCATTTGGTCAAAAGTCAAATTTTGTCTTTCCAAACCAAAAGCCAACATTTTGACTTTTTACAATTTTATCCGTCTTGACTAATTTTGACCTCTCGAGCATGAAACCACATTCATTTTCTCAAGATTAAAATCACATCTAAATATATTGTCGGTCAAAGTTTGACTTATAAAGTCAAAAGTCAACATTTTGACTTTTTACAACTTTGACTATTTTTATTATTTTCGAGCTTCTCATTATGAATCCATATTCATATCTTTAATATGTAAATGTCATTTAAACATAAAGATTTATCTCTAATATGATAATTGATAGCTATATCACATATACTTATTGGGTTCTCTCTCCCCAACTAAATCGAATAATTTGAGTCATTCCATCTTACTATTCTAAGTTTATTCCATATGAGCTAGCAGGGGAACCTAATGAATCTATAGATCATGGACTCCAACGATATGAGATTAACTAGCTAAACTTTTTTAGAGCGAGCTAATCAACATTCGTTAACTAACGAGTCATCCCATTAAAGTTCCATAGTTGCACTCCCCTCACTACAAATATATTTGTGTCCGTCTGATATAACCATGATTAGTAAGTTAATCCTTCACAAGTTGTTCGTAAGCTCGACTGGGTCAAAAAACTGTTTTACCCCCGAGACTACAACTTGCTCCTTA
Organism: Cucumis variabilis; assembly: GCA_037974545.1. Lineage (NCBI taxonomy): Eukaryota > Viridiplantae > Streptophyta > Magnoliopsida > Cucurbitales > Cucurbitaceae > Cucumis > Cucumis variabilis. Next base: position 16,254,817 of record JBBPDI010000020.1, read on the forward strand.
AGTCTCACTGATCCACTATTGAACAATTGGTTTAAGGTCCAACCTATAAATCGAATCCATCTCAGGCTAATGAGAGGGTGGGGCCCATCGTTCAAGACTTGGATTCAGCCCTTAAAAGAACAACCTATCTACTAACCCTAAAGCGAGTAGGAGTGAATTTCTTCTTGCACTTTATGTCCCCAACTATCCACTCGGTCTTACCCCTGAAATGGAAGGATTGGGCCAACGTTGATCAGCTGCTTTACCTATGCAGACCTAAGGATAATCTCGTATGAACAAGAGTTCATAGTTAGCTCTGGATTAATATTAAGTTACTTTGGTCATCAATAATTGAAATAATTCATTTTAAATAGTAAACGATGTTATAATGTAAGAATGACTATTTCATGGTTCAGTCCTATAAACTTTTTACATAGGATGCCCTCACTTTCATGTCTATACACGAACGAATTAGGATAACATTGTTTGTACTAACTACTAAGTGGGTTGCATCCATATTGTTCCAGAAGAAGGTGTCCAATCTTTATTCATATACTATAGACTGTTTTAGACTATATACTGGAACTTGATCCACATTTATCTCTCCACATAAAGTTCAAGTTTACTCAAAATAATCTCGGGACCTTAGTTTATTGGATTTAAGATAATAATATTCAATTTCTCAATAATGTCTTTATTGAATAAAATATGATTACAAACTACGAGTTTTATGAAATAAATTACAACATAAATTTTTTCTTATAACATATCAAAATGATAAAGAGTGAAATAAAATAAATGTATTTGATTATTAACACATATTCAATAACTAACGTACAACACGGAAGAAAATAGAGAAGTAAGACAAAATTTATGATTGAAGTTTGCATTTTTTTTTATTATTCTCTTTATTCTTATTATAATCCATATTGTTCACACGAGATTTTCGAAGAAATTTAATTCGTGGAGTTGAACTTGAGTTGGTGTTGTATTCTTGATGATTTAATGCGATGTGGTTCGATCTCTAGAATTTGATCCTCTGATTCTCTCTCGACTGGTTGTTTGCGCTTGGTTTGGAGGAAGCAAAGCACGTGATGTTCTTGAAGTTGGAGTCTTGGAAGAAACTTGTATTTTCAAAGAAGCTTCAATCTTCAAGGACGATCGACTTCAGGAGTTGGAGAGTCTTCTAGTTCTTGGAAGAATTCTCTCTATACCTTCTAGAGTCCAAAATTTTCCACCCCTTACAAATGAGGAGAACTTCTCTATTTCAAATGAGGAGAACTTCTCTATTTATAGAGTTCTCTGGTGGGCTTTATAAGCTTGGGTTTGGTTGGTTCATGGACCAGACCCATGAGCTTAACCACATAGATTTGGGTTATATTTAGTCTTTGGGCTTAATTAAGCTTATTTTTTTTGCTTAATTAAACCTAGCCTACGTAAATAATATTTAATTGAACCAAAATAATTAACTTGATCCAACAGTTAGGATAAAAATAAGTGGCATTATCAGAATTGGTCAAATTATGCTTTTAATTTTTAATTTGGAACACATATCAATTTTAATTAGTCTCAAATTTAATTATTTGTACTTTTCATCATTAATTTAATAAATAATGAGATAATTTGTGATTGGTCTCAAAATTTCTTATTCAACAAATGCCCCCTTTTCGGGATTTATGCACATATATGGGTGAATGAATCTCGAAAAAGATAAATTTGAAGTCAAAATACGAGTTTTTTTTTGGCTCAATTCAACATATCAAACTAATCAAACCATGGATTTATTCCATTAGTTTGATATAAATTTAAAATAAGGGTTGGAATATGGCCAAACCTTAATTAATTTGAGAAAAGTTCAAGGTTTTATCCGTGATTTAATTTGATTTGAGGATAAAAATTTTAATTTGATATATATATATATATATATATATATATATTTTTAAATAAATAAATTTGGGAACATGACCAAAAAATTTAATTTGTAATAAGGATAAGGTTTTTTTTATCGTACCTTAATTTATCTTGCGGATGCACAAGAATTTGAAATGACCAATTTTAATTTGAGATAAAATAAGGACCTCAATCTTGAGATAAAGTTAGATTTATGATTCTGATTTAAATTTGAGATAAAAAGGAGATCATGTATGCAAGTTAATTTGACTTAAATTTTGAATAACCAAAATTTTAATTATAAAATTGGAAATATTTATTTTTTTGAAAAAGTTGAAATATTTAAATATTTTAAATAGGCTCAAATTAACAAAAATTCAAGATTTATCCCAAAAAAATGAAATAATTTAAAATAAGATAAGATAATTGGATTATCTTTCCTTTAAAAAAAATCATTCATATTCCTAAAAGGAATAGGGTTTGTTTTCTTTTATTACTACTATTTAAAAAAATAATTACATATCTTTCCTAATCCTTTTAGGAATTGGATTTGTTGGGTTTATAAATAGACCCACACCTTGATCATTTATTTCACATCCAGCAAGTATAGAAAGCTTTTCTTCTCCCTTTCTCTCTTTCTCTTTTCCTTTTTTTTTGTTTTTTAGTTTTAAATATATGTATATTTTTCTTTTTCAAGGTTATTAACTGTTAGATTGTACAAATTGTAAGAAGGCTCTGTCAAAGGTTAAGGTCTCTCTCTTTTTATTATTATCAATGATTTTCTTTCTTTTCTCCTTTTTTTTATTTTCATTTTTTTTAGTTATTTCTTTAAAGGCCATGGGTAAGCATTTTGGTTTGGTTCTCGATATCTTGATTCCTTGGGTTTGTACATGATAGACTATGCAACTCTATCATGGCGCCCAATGCTACTGTGACTTCTTGGGTTTGTACATGATAGACAATGCAACTCTATCATGGCGCCCACTACTCCTGCGACTTTTTGGGTTTATACATGATAGACGATGGAACTCTATCATGGCGTCCATTGTTGCTTTGACTTTTTGGGTTTGTACACGATAGACGATGCAACTCTATCATGACGCCCACTGCTTCTTAAAGCTTCTTGGGTTTGTACATGATAGACAATGCAACTCTATCATGGCGCCCACTGCTTCTTGAAGCTTCTTTGGCTTGTACATGATAGACGATGCAACTCTATCATGGCGCCCACTGCTTCTTGAAGCTTCTTGAGTTTGTACATGATAGACGATGCAACTCTATCATGGCGTCCATTGCTTCTTGAAGCTTCTTGGGTTTGCATATAATAGACGATACAAGTCTATCATGGCGTCCACTACTCTGTCTTTTTGGCAGCTTGAATTTCATGATACTTCATTTTTCTTCTATATTTTCTATTTTGAAACCAAGACGTCTGTATTGACTCTCTTCTGGTGATTTTTTTTGTAGAACAATGGTTTACTTTACAGAACGTTTCGTGAATGGAAACAGACATCTTGTAATACTTTCTAACAAAAATCAACCAAGAGAAGATGGGCTTAGACTTCTAGTGGAGAAATCGTGGGCTGGCCCTTTTGCAGATCATTGGTCACGTTTAGACAACAGTTCGATTCATCCCAAATTATCTATGGAGATACCTTTGTCTGAGGGGAAGAACGTATGGGTTTTGCAATCCTCTCTTCACGATGAGGCTCCTACTTTTGAAAAAGCTCTCACTCTCGGGCATCGTATGATTAAAGGTCAAACACATTGGGGCGTTGTAACTAAAGTCCCTGGAGAGTTTTGTTTTACTGATTGCTATTGGAAGTGGCTAGAGTTTGTGGTTGGTCGAAATTCACGACTTCTCTACAATGCTCGTTTATTTGATGCTGCAATGGCTTCTTTGTACACCTATGATTGTAATAGTGATGTGGTTCGAGTATTTTGTGAAGCTTAGTGTTCTTCAACTAATACTCTTCATACCATGGTGGGCGAGTTATCCATTTCTCTTTGGGATTTGTGGTCATTTGGAGGCCTTCCGATTAAAAGGGAGTTCTACGAGGAAATCATCCCTTTCCATAAAGAGTTAATCTCTTCACGAGATAAGACAAAACTATGAAGAGATCTTTCCATAAATGATTTCTGCAAAAGGGCCAGCCCACGAATTCAGTGGGTTGGTGAAAATGTAGTTTCAAACTTTTTTCAAAAAACAGCCTTGTGTATGTGGGGGACATTTAAGACAAAATTATGTGCACTCCTTTTGAGTATATCCCAAGACTTAGGCCAGAAATAGCAACAGTTCTCTCAGGTATTGCGAAGATTCATGTAGATGGCTTGACTCCTATCGAAGAATATTTGAATAGTTACCTTAAGAGGCAAAGATTTCTGCTATTAAGGAAGCCTTCACTTTGACAGACCAACTACGAAGAGATGCTGAAATCATTCATGAAAGGGCTACAAAGTTATCT
>JBBPDI010000020.1:16259250-16273146 GCA_037974545.1 Cucumis variabilis
CATAAACACTTATACATAACCCTAAACATATATATTTACATATACACATACACATAACACCCAAATGTGAAAAAAATAAAAAAAAACGACCTCAAGACGACGAGCGGCAATGGCCGGCAGACGGACGGACGGACGGTGGAAGCTCAATCGATTTCTCCTTCTTCTTATTTCTCAATTGATTCCTCTTCTTCTTTTTCAATCGATTCCTCTCGACAATGGTGTCCCGAACGATTTCTGTGTTGAATTAGGTGGGATTTTCCGCGACGTCTTCGAAAACATCGTGGAAGGATCATAACGGCGACGCCACATCGTGGAAAGTAAACACAATGAATTTATTTCGGTTTCATTTTTCGCGACGTGGTTAGTCGTGATGTCACGGTTTAGGGGGAATCCGCGACGCGAGGAGTCACCATGTCGCGAAAAGTGGACACAAGGTATTAACTTTCTGCGGCGTGGAGAGGCGTGACGTCGCAGATTATTAGGAATCCGCAACGCGATGAGTCACCACGTCATGGAAAGTGGACACGAAAACCAAATGTTTCCACTTTCCGCTACGTAGGTGACTCAACATCGTGAATTCCCCCTAATCCACGACGTCATGCCGCGGTTTTCTTTACCAGCATAATAAATGCATTTTATCTTCCACGGCGTGACATCATAGATTAGGGGAATCCACGACGTCGCGTCACCCACATCGCAGAAAGTGGAAACGTTTGGTTTTTGTGCCCCCTTTTGCAATGTGGTGACTCTGCACGTCGCTGATTCCCAATAATCCGCGACATCACGCCTCTCCACGCTGCAGAAAATTTAATATAAAAGATATATATTTACATATCGTGACGTGGTTAGGCGCGACATCGCAGATTATTGGGAATCCGTAACGTTGATAAGGTACATTACAAAAAGTTTGTTTAAGCAACGTACGTTTAAGCGACGTATTTTCTGGCATCGCGATAAATACTATTTCTTGTAGTGGAATATTTATAAAAGGTTTGGGCCCTATTTAAAACAAAGTTTGAAAGTTCAAATTAAATGTCAAAAAGAAAGTTAAATCATAAAAAGGAAACCCCTAACAGTCTCATCTACTAAGGAAAAACCCATAAAACATAGACAATCAACAGAAGCGGTTTGAAGGACACCCCCTATGGCAATCACGGCTCTTTGCCCCTCGTCGGTCTGCCTCCTTTGTTACCTTTGCCTGAAAAATTTAAACATAAAAGGGTGAGTATAAACATACCCAGTAAGAGACACACTATTGGTCTCGTTAGGGGAAAAATAAACTGTTAACTTTCTATTGGGATACCCTGCACAGTCACAGTCTTATGATCCCGTAGGATACACATTATCAGTCTAACACCCCGAAGGATGTATAAATCAGTCTAGTGTTCTGCAGAAACACATATCAGTCTAATACTCATGAAAGATGCACAATAAGTGGTGATCCCGTAGGACACCTGCAAGGCATACTACCCAATAGAAGAACTAACAATTCTCCCCTCAGTCCATTCTAATCATATTATCAGTCATTCATAATACAATCAAATTTCCTCAACACATAATCCCTTCACTTAGCACCCTACTGTCAACTTATTTCCACTTTAACCCTAAGTTAGTCAGTAACATATCAACACATCAGTCAAACAAGCTAAATAAACATAACATCCACTCAGTTCACAAGTACACAGTCATACTTGGGTATAACTTACACCCAGTTTAAACAACCACCAACAAGTTCACATCTACACTTTATATAAGCAACATCTACAAATTTCAGTCATTTCAACATCCATAATTAGTTTAGAGACAAACATACAGTCAACATATTCTACTTTATAGGTGAGTCCAGTAGAAAGTCCCTTATCTCACTTTATTCAAGTTCTCAAATCAAACCAATTCCAATAGTCCAACCCTAAACATAAATAACATAAGTCAACATCTTTCTACACAATGTTATTCATTCAATTTACCCTCCATGAAAGTTCCACAACTTACCCAAGAAGTGGAGAATCAAACTCCAATGCAACTTATTTCAAAACCCAAGGATTTCAAGTGCTACCTTCAACCTAAGATTGAACAATGGTCAACAAATAATCCGACCATATTACTTGAATTTGTTTGAAACAACTACAACCCATAACTTAAATTTTTTCAATAAAACTTCAACGATTCAGAGCAAACCGAGGTAACAGCGATCGAACTTAACAACAAGGATCGTGCAAAACATACCTGATAGCTGGCTTGGAGAAGGGGCTCGACTTGCAGCTTAAGGATGGCTTGCACGGAGGCCGAACACGTGGGTGCAGTGGCGCTCTAAGGGTTAACGGACGAGAAGACGCGACGGCAGTCGAAGGAGGGTCAAGTGGTGGCTTCGCAGATAAAAAACTGAGCGGTTAGTGGTGTTGCAGGATGAGGCGCGACTGGGCTTCGTTGGACAAGATGGGTTGACTAAAACGAGGCGACAATCGGATGGCTCAGGACGGAGAGGGTCTGGGCAGTCGTGCGTGAACAAAAAAGAGAGGGGAAGAAGATTGGAGGAGAGGCGACAGTGGCGGATGGTTAGGGCAGAAGAGAAGCAAAGAAAAGAAGAAGAAGAAGATGGGGGGGTTGTCAATCGTGAGAAGAAGAAGAAGAGAAAAGGAAATAATTTTTTTTCTTTTTTTTTAATAATAATAATAATAAGGAAATTATTATTATTATTATTATTATTACCTTTCCAATACGTTTTTCCTCCTTCACTTCTTTTCTTTTCCATTAGTTAAATTTCACTTCCAAGCCAAAAGTAATAAAATAACACACAACAAAATTTAAAATCCTAAAAATAAAGAAATTTGATTAAAATCAAATACCTTAGAGATCGGGGTGTTACAATAATCTTGTTACAAAGAAGATGATGGTAAGTAGAGATATTATGTTTGATGAAGAAGCATCATGGAATTGGAATGACAAACTAGAAGACTATAAATTTTTGTTCTTTTTCGATGAACATGATGAGCCTAGTGACATTGCTTCTTCATCAACACCACCAACATCGTCAATCACTCCATAACAAAACACACCTTCATCATCTGCAAGTTCAAGTGAAAGGCCTCGTGGCATGAGAAGATTATGAGACATATATGATAAAACTGAAGAGTTAAGTCAAACTTTTAATAACCTTACTCTCTTTTGTCTGTTTGGTGACAGTGAACCTTTAAATTCTAAAGAAGCTTCGCAAAATGACAAATGGAAGATTGTTATGGATGAAGAGATAAAAGTTGTAAAAAAGAATGATACGTGGGAACTTTCTACTCTTCTAAATGGAAAGAAACCAATAAGTGTTAAATGGGTGTTCAAGATAAAAAGAAATGAAAAGAGAGAAGTAAAGAGATACAAAACAAGATTAGTTGCAAAAGTGCATTCTCAAAGAGAAGGCATTTGATTACGATGAAGTATTTGCTCCCGTTGCTCGTTTGGAAACCTTAAGGTTGTTAATTGCACTTGCTGCTCAAAATAATTGGAAGATCTTTCAGATGGACATCAAATAAGCATTTTTTAATGGATATCTAGAAGAAATCTACTTAGAACAACCTCTTGGTCATTCTATGAAAGGCCAAAAGGATAAAGTTCTAAAATTGAATAAGGCATTATACAGATTGAAACAAGTACCAAGAATGTAGAATAGCATAATCAACAAATATTTCATTGATAATGGGTATCTGAAGTGCTCTTATGAACATTCTTATAAACACTCTCTTTATATTAAGACTAATGGTCATGAAGATATTTTGGTGGTTTGTTTGTACGTGGATGACTTAATTTGTTTGAAGATCTTAAGAAAGCGATGACCCAAGAATTTGAAAGGACAAATATAGGGTTGATGTCATATTATCTTGACATTGAGGTGAAGCAGTCAAAGGAAGGTATTTTCATCTCTTAAGAACGATATAGTAGAAGAAATTATAGAGAAGTTCAATATGATCAATTCTAAGCCTGTCAAACTGCAATTGAAATTGAGACCAAACTGTTCAAATATGAAGAAGGAGATGTTGATCCTTCATATTTCAAAAGTTTGGTTGGGAGTTTGAGATAGTTGACTAGCACACGACCAAATAATTTTTTTAGCGTTAGATTAGTGAATCGATTTGTGGAATCTCCTACAACTACTCATTTGAAAGTGGCAAAGTGAATTCTTCGTTACCTCAAAGGTACACTTGATTGCAAGTTATTTTATTCTTCATCTAAAAAACTCAAGCTTGAAAGTTATTGTGATAGTGACTTTGTTGGAGATACTAATGATCAAAAGAGCACTCGTGGATTCATTTTCTTTGTTGGTAATATTGCATTTACTTGAAATTCTAAGAAGCAACCTATTGTAACATCACTTGTAAGGCAGAATCTGTTCTTGCAGCTTCATGTGTCTGTCCTGCAGTTTGGTTATGAAATTTGTTAAAAACAAATGGAATTTTGCAAGATTATCCAACTATGATCCATGTAGAGAATAAGTCAATAATTACTCGAGATCTAGCAAAAAATCTTGTGTTTCATGATCGTAGCAAGCATATTGATACAAGATTTCACTTCATTAGAGATTGCATTTTAAGGAAGGAGATTCAAGTTGAATATATGAAGACTGAAAATCAAATTGCAGATATTTTCACGAAGTCACTCAAAATTGATGTGTTTAACAAATTAAGAATTTTGCTTAGAGTTGTTAGAAAACATACTTAAGGGAGGATATTGAAAAGTTAAAGCCTCTTTTAATTAATTGAAATAAGTTAAATACAAATTAAGACATGTGAAAGTTATATATAATTAATTGATAAATCGTTGGCAAGATTGTTTAAATTAGATACGTTGATGAATTAAGTAGGAACTTAATTGTTATGTGAAATTATGGATGTCTACAATTAGGATTGGTATGTTGTATTGTAATCTATCCAAGTGTGAAGTAGAATACACACAAAAGGAGTTAAAGTTTTTCAATAAGTTTTTTTTTCTCAAATATTCTATTTGGTAATTATTAATTTAGGATTTTCCATCACATGCTTCCAACATAAGATTAGAAAAAAATCAACTAGATGACCTTGTGGAGCATTTTGATGAAAATGATGGAACTGATCAAGAAAGATAGAATCACGAGAAAGAAAGAACTCGTTTTCAATATACAAGCAATATCCCTTCATACTTGGAAATAATAAGAAATTTAATTTTAAAAACTAAAAGAAAGTCCGTGACTATAATTTATAGCATGAAAGAAACACTTTAATTTTTAATGTCTTGTTTAACATCAATTTAGTGTTTTATTTTTAGTTCTAAAAAATTGTACTAGTTTTTCCCATTTATAATTATGATTTTCATTTTTGGTTGAATTTTTAACCAAATTTCTAAAATAGAAGCACCATTTTTCTGTCAAATGGTTGATGAATTAGATAATTATATGACTTTTTATATTTGATTTTGAAAACATTCTGAAGATAGTTGTGTTGATTAACTTTATTTAACAAATAAATGAATAACATGATTATCAAATAAAATTTGAAAAAAAATTATAATTAATTATCAAACTTGTTGTAGATAAATTTGTATTTGAAGGGTTAACTATGATATAACATTTACATAATTCGTATTTGAAGGGTTAACTATGATATAACATTTACATATTCTTATCCTTACTATATTAAAAATGGTTTAGGAAGAAAATTATTTTGAACGATTCTATGGCCAAATTTTTAATTTACAACATTGTTCTATATTTTAAAATAAACATTAATTATTTTTAAATTAAAAAAAAACAGTGATTTATATTCTATGAGTTATGTAAAATAAATTTATTAACTATATTATTTTATAATGGATTTATTAGTTTTTATTTATTTATTTAAAAATAACAAAATAAATTAAAATATTTACAAGGCATAACAAAAATTTTGGATTCTATCACTGATAGTCTTCTATCACTATAGCATATCAATGACTATCAGTGGTAGAATTTGCAATAGGTTGTAAATATTTTGTAAAATCTACTATTTTTAAAAATTCCTCTTTCAAATTCTTACCTCCATTATTTTATCTATTTATTTCAATAATTTAATTTTAAAATTTATGATTTTATATTTAATGATGAGATCTAAAAGACTTTGCGTAACTTTTTATTTTCTTCAACTATATATAAAATCATCTATTCAACCATTTTCATACAAACATTTGAATTTCTCCATACTTAGGTTGATTTTCTTACTTTTACTCGCTACATGCACGTGTTTCCCTTTTAGGGGTGTTTGGCGCTCAGGTTAGGAATCAAATGTCTGTGGACTTATTATTTCATAAGATTCTAATGTCTAGGAATTACAAATGTTTGGGTGCAAGATTTGAAAATCTGGATTTCTGATGTTGGAGTATTGGTTTTGAATTCATGGGTTTAGCTAATTTGTTTAGTTTTTTTTTTTAATTTGTGAATCGTACATTCTAAATTTATCATTTATCATTTTTTTATTGATATTTTTTTTATATTTTGTACTTCTAATTTAATTTCTTGACTCTATTGATTTTCATGATAATATTGTAAAAATGAGAAATTTTAACATTCAATAACAATAATTTTGATTACAATTGCATTAACAAGAATGTTAGGAATATTACAAACCATTCACATAATATAAAAAGTTATGTAATCAGATGGAATTTACGAAAGTTACAACTAAGCAACAATGAAAAGGGTCTAATAGCTTTTAAAATAAGCATAATCAAAAGAGTCTTGCAAAGCGAAAATCAAATAATAGAGTTACAATTAGTCGTAGTTATGGTTGTCTTCCTACGCATGCAATGTATTTTAAACCACTTTTATCAAAAGAGTTTAAATAAAAATGAGTTATGTAAAAAAAATATAGTTTAAATAAAAATGAGTTATTTAAAAAATATTTTTTCTTAAATCAATCCAAATAAATTCTAAGTCTTCCAGTTAAATTGAACAACGAAAAAAAAATGTTATTAAACTAAAAATTAGCCATGGTATATGTGATATATATTTACAATTTCCACTATGTGGCAACGTGATCGCGATGTCGAGTGACCAACATGTCGTTTATTTAATCTTAATAAATAAATAGGTTCAAAGTCGCCACCAACCATATTAAGGTGTGGTTGATCACAAAAAAACATTGGTCTACATAAATTCACATTTAGGTTCAGAAGTCTTGTATGAAAGGTGTTAGCATCCTACAACACCCATAAAAATTGTTACCAAATTTTATCTTTTAAACTGAACTACAATGGTTCACAAAACAAAGTTTTTATTTATTTATTTATTTTTAAATGTCATATGGTACCCAATTCACATCTAAGAAAAAGACTAAGTATGAATTGATAATTTTATGGGTGACATAGGAGCAATTAGAAAAATGAGGTTTATTTTTATTCAATGATTTTTTATTTACCTCAGGAATATTGATCTCCATCATAGATGTTTAATAAAAAATTTCATGTATCTAAAGAATTAACAAATTCTAAAGAAACACTACTCGATCCCATTTTAAAATACATAATTTTTTATATCTCTTTTTAAAGATAATTTATTAATTAAATTTCAAAATGAGAAATTTCATGTATTTCATGAAATTTAAATCCATAAATAAATATTACTCCTTTTCCATCTCAAATTTTTATATGCATATAAAATTGGCAAAAATCAAATTAATTTTTCAAACATTTTGTAATTATGGAAATTAGAAAATAAATAATAATAATAATAATAATAATAATAATAATAATAATAATAATAGTAATAGCAAAACAATGTGAAATATGTGAAATACAGATTGTGAAATAATATACAGATTATGAAATAATAAGAGGAGAAACTGTAAAAAATAACAAATTTAATAAAATATTTACAATAACAAATATTTGATTGAAACTGATATCCTTCTACCAGTAGCATTGATAGCCTGTGATAGAAGTTTATCAGTTTCTATCATTGATAGAATCCAAAAATTTTGCTATAACTTGTAAATATTTTAATTTATTTTACTATTATTAAAAATGCCCCAATAAAAGAGTGTGAAATAAATAAGTACAGAGTGGAAAATAATCAAGATGATCGATAATCGACGATCAAGATGATTTGGAGCCAACGGTTAAGACGATCGATTGTTGTAACCGTCATTGATCGATCATCATGGTTAATCGTGAAGTTGGCTAACGTTTGTTGCCAACAGTAATCAATAATCATTGATAAGAGGTTAAATAAATTTTTTTCTAAAACATAGACATTCAATAAAAAGAAAAATTAGGTTTGGTTTCTTAATCCTTGGAATTTTACTTCAAGTGTCCAAACATGAGTTTGGCTTCAAATGTCAAACCTCTTAATTCCATGTGCATGGGCCATTTTTTTTTTCTTATAATATTTTCTATTATATAATATATATTAACCTAACCCTTATCATTCATCTCTAGCTTTACTTTTTTTTGCAATATATTTTTATGTTCTTGATGATTTAAGAGAAAGGCTTAAAGATATACACAGAAGAGAGTAGAAAAACGAGCAATGGCATTTATGATTTTAAGCTCAAAAATGCTTTGAATTATATTATTATCGTTGTTATTAAAGATGTGTGAGAAAAACTCATTCATTCATTATTTTAATAATGAAAAAACTCTCAATATATATATGTATGCATGCATACATATATATTATATATATCTTGCTTGCTTAAAGTGTGGCTAACTTGGAGAATCGTGTTTCAACCATTATTTTGTCTAAATGATAATTCTTAAATTCAAATCGTGTCATTTAATCAATCAAATAAACACATTTATTTTGAAAATCGTTTTATGTGTATTATTTAAAATGTTTAGCTAGAAAGCCATAAACATTTTTTTCTTTGCTATAATTTGAAAGGATGACCGCTTTAGTGTTTATATTTATATTATTTAGATTTAAATTTAAAACTTCAAAAGCTACAAACATTTAGTGGTTATGTTGAAAATGCTTCGCTGGTACACTTCATTAGAACAACAAAACCTGTAAATACAGAAACTCATCAATTGTTGGGCTAAGTCGAAAAACTCGCTTTCTTTAACACGTTTCGTGGTTCTGCTCTAGGTGCTAGCAGTTGTTACAGTCTCGTCCAGGATAAAACAACCTTCTGCATCGATGGAAACAACAATTGAACCCACCAGAATACCAACACTCAAGAAAGAACACTTATTGCACTCAAAAGAATAAAGTAATAAAAAAATTTTCTTTTGTGAAGAGGAAGAATATGAGAGAAAGCTTGTTGTGTTAAAAAGAGGAGCGGAGATGGGGTTTTTATATGGGAATAGTGATGGGTAAGGGAGTAATAATAGAAAATAATCTGTGGCCTTAAATTACCCATTATTTTAAGGAGATAAAATAATGGAGATTTTCACGGTCTTTCAAGTTAAGGAAGACTCAACTACTTCCTTCTTTTTAGTTACTTCCTATTTTTATTATTATCCCCCTTTTTTATTATTTTTCACCAACAATCCCCCACTTGAAAATTTTTGAACATGTTTTCATTGAGCAGTGTCTATCTATGTGATATTGTGCTTAAGCAAAGGTGTCTTACAACTTGAACCTTTACGTAGTGACAACAATCAAAATATTGTAAAGTAACACTTGGTTTTGAAATTTACCTCTAGTAGCATTGCACACATAAAATTATTCGAGTGAAGTTCTAAAATGTCTGTGCTTTAAGGCCTCGCACGTATATCCCAATTTAATGGACGCTCTAGAAAATTTACCTAAAATTCCATAGGAGGCGGCACTCACTTCCACATCCACAAAAGTGAATCTATCAAAAGTACTCCTGTAGCTAGGTACCCCACTTGACATCAAGTATAGAATTCATTAAGAACTAAGTTCAACTTTTTATTTCTATTCAAGATGTCATGTTAATCATAAGAATGGAACTCCTAAGTGTTCTAGCATGATTCTCTTCATATCCTTTGTGATCAGTTATTATCTATTGAACTTGATTCTTGGGATCTCCAGTCTTTCAAGTTGGATTTGCCTCACAAGCAATTCGTTTTTCTGTGGTCTTGATTCCCATTCTTTTTTAGGCTCTAAAAACCTTCTCTCTAGCTAGTCCTTTCATCAAAGGATCAACCAAGTGAGAAACTATCTAATGGTACTGTGCTTACAACGTATTTGTCGTCTCGTGCCGTTGTAATAACGATTCTAAACTTTTGCGATAGCTGCAGTACTATCGCAATGGATTAATATGGATGGTATCAATATTTTCCATGTGGGAATCACTTATGGGAAGCTTCAAAATCAGCTTACTTCTTCACTAGCAATAGTTAGTGCTATCATCTTTAACTCCATCGTAGACTGTGCTAAAATGATTCTATTTCTTGGATTTCCAAGTAACAGTCCCTCCTGCTATATTAAAAATATAGCCACTTGTAGCATTTGAGTCATCTGAAAAGGAGTTCTAACCAGCATCATTGTACCTTTCTAGAACAACGAAAAACTTTCAGTAATGTAATCCTAGGTTCTGGTTTTTTAAGGTATCTCATGACTCTTTCTACAGCTCTCTAGTGTTCTATGCTAGGTCTACTAGTACATCTACATAGTAACCCTACATCATACACTATGTTTGACCTAGTATAATCAGCAGCATATCTCAGACTACCTATGATGCTTGCATACTTAGATTGATTAACACTACTCTCACCAATGTTCTTGAACAACTTAACACTAGCATCATAAGATATACAAACTGGTTTACTTTCAAGGTAGTTATTTGATTTGGCAATCCTATTAAGGACATAGTTTAATGTCTTAATTATTTCACCCCACCAGGATGGTACTGCTCCTGACTCAAGAAAAATTGCAACTGCTAATTCGGTTAGAGTTCTATTCTTCTTTTCATCTTTTCTATTCATTTCAGAAGAGTAACGCATAGTTTTCTCATGAATTATTCCTTTCAAGTTGTAAAACTCATTAAAGGCAACTGAATCATATTCAGTTTCCCTATCACTACGAAGTCTCTTAACCTTTTTACTAAACTAATTTTCTACCTTAGTTACAAATACCCTAAACATGTCAAAGGCATCATTTTTATTTCTAAGTAAGTAAATAAACTTGAAATCAGAACAGTCACCAATAAACGTTATGACATACCTTTTGCTATTTCAAGTCAACATGTCATCAAACTCACATAAATCAGAATAAATTAACTCTAGAGGCTCAATTATCCTAGTTATAGATTTACACGAAGTTTTATTATCTTAGCCTAACTACAACACGCACATTTTTCAAATTCATGCATAGAAAAATTTGAAATCATGTTTAACCTACTCATGTTACTAATTAACCTTTTATTCACATGACAAAGTCTAACATGACAAACATTAAAGGAAGACAACATGTAAGTAGAAGATAATTTTTTATTCATATCAAGATTAATTTGAACATCCTATCTATTGCATACTCATTTCCACAAAAACATTATTCTTCGTTAAAGTAAAGAGATTGGATTCTATAGTTTAAGTGAAGCCTATTTTGTTGATGAGATAGCCCAAGACTAGGTTCATCCGAATTTTAGAAGTGTGCAGGAATTCTTTCAGAATGAGTGTCTTGCTAGAGGTGAACTTCAACTCCACTTTCCTGATACAAGCTACTTTGGTTGTGTAATGATCTTTTAGAAAAATATTTTTATCCTTAGTATCGTTATATGTTTTAGATAAACTAATTAAGATCATGGCAGACGTGGCGTGATGCGCCAATGTCTAGCCACCAACATTCAGACCCCCAATCACATTTATTTCTGTGATCATAGCTACTAAGTCTTCTTTTATAGGTTTGCCTACGCAGCAGAACGATTTCAGTTTCTACAGTTTCTAGCTAAATGCCCAAGTTTATTACAATTATAACATATAAATTGTACCGTACTTCTGGATTTGAATTTCTGAAAGTTATTCTGGTTGTTGGGACCTCTGTTCTGAACCTTCATCTTATTCTCTCTAGGCTTCAATTCTGGTTTTAGGACGACAGTAGACTTCTGTTTTGGGATCGTGTTCACCTCCTCCTCCTTTTGCTCATGCTTGCAGGCCTCTTTCTCAATTCGTAGTAGAGTGATCAAGCTCTCCAGAGAGAACTCCTTAGTCTTATGCCTCAGGGTATTTTTAAAGTCCTTCCATAGTGGAGGTAGCTTATCAATAATAACAACTTGAAATTGTTCATTTAAAGGTATACCTTCACTAATTATTTCGTGGGCAATCTTATGTAGTTCATGTGATTGAGCTTCTATTGATCTATCATCAACCATCTGGTACCACAAGTATCGACTTACTGCATACTTCTTGGATTCAGCTTTTTTAGTGTCGTACTTCTTTTGCAGCACATCCCAAACATCCTTTGTCGTAGATATAGTACTGTAATAATCATAGAGTCCATTAGTAAGTCCATTAAGTAAGATATTTTTGCAAATAAAATCTGACTATGTCCATGTGTTATGATCCTAGAGTTGCTTCACAGTTGGATTAGTTTGGGAAACTTTTGGCTCTTCAGTCGTGCATGCAGTGGTAACTTTCTTCAGGGTAAGAAAAAATAGCATCTTTTGCTTCCAACGTTTGAAGTGGGCTCCTTTGAAGCAAAATGGTCAGTTCAAATTTGAGGTTAGCTATTTGACTTGGAAAGGACCGACGATGGTAATAGCGCACAAACATTTTAAAATTGTTGAAACCGCTTTGCTGGTACATTTTGTTAGTACAACAAAACGTGCAAAATAGGAACTCGTCAATTGCTGGGTTGAGTCGAGAAACTCGCTTTCTTTAAGATGTTTCGCAGCTCTGCTCTAAGTGCTAGCAGTTGTTACAGCTCCATCGCTTCTAGGATAAAACATCCTTCTGCATCGATGAAACAACATTTGGACCCACCAGAATACAAACACTCAAGAAAGAACACTTATTGCACTCGAAAGAATAAAAAATAAAAAAAATTCTTTTGTGAAGAGGAAGAATATGAGAGAAAGCTTATTGTGTTGAAAAGAGGAGGGGAGATGAGGTTTTTATAGGGAAATAGTGAGGGTTAAATGAGTAATAATAGAAAATAATGTGTGGCCTTAAATTACCCACAATTTTAAGGAGATGAAATAATGGAGATTTTCACGTTCTTTCAAGTTGAGGAAGATTCAACTACTTCCTTCTTTTTGGCTACTTCCTATTTTTATTATTATTCTTCTTTTTTATTAGGAAAATTGTATAGGGTAGTATTTTGAGAATATGATATAGCAATTATAGCACATTGTTTTAGAATTTTGCAAATATGGCAAAATTTTCACTTATCCAACTTCAATTTGTTATTATTCCTAAACTACCCTTCAATAACTTATTTCTCTTCCTCTTTTTAATGCCCTACCCATTATTTATTTATTCTATCACTTTTTAAGGCCCTAATTATTTGTTTATTTTTATACTAGAAAATTATCTATTCTTTTTGTCTTAATCTTAATTTTAGAATATCAATAGTACAATAATTGCAATATGAAATATAATGGTTGTTGATCGAAGTAATTTAACTTTATTTGTGATTTTTTTTCTTTTACTTTCTTCGATGTGTATCTTGAGTTGAATCTGATTCCAAATGATTTTGTTTTATTTTTTTTACAATAATTTTATTTTGTTTTACTTTGTCTCAGTTTTGTATATCAGTATACAGATACACTTATATTATATGTATTAGTTGGTTAATATACTTACTACGTAATTTTTGTTTTTTCAAATTTTATTCAGTTCATTAGAGTATTATTAAGTATATGAATGATGTAACTCAGTGTATCATTATCAAGTATATCAATAATATATTATTAAAGTGTATCAATAAAGTGAATCATTATCAAGTATATGAATCAAGTTTACAAGTGTATATCAATAGTATATCAAGTGTATAAG
>JBBPDI010000020.1:16287269-16298138 GCA_037974545.1 Cucumis variabilis
CTCTCAATTATTATTATTTTAATTTTAATTTTTCTAATATATTTTTTAATAACATATTTTGTTAATATATTTTTTTTAATTAAAAATTGGAAAAAATATATGTAAAATTTTGATTAAAATATTTAATTAAAGTAAGAAGATGAATTTAATCAGAAAAATTGAAGATCAAGATATTTAATATATATATATGAATGAAGATTGATGATTGAAGATTGAAAATTAAGATATATATATACAAATAAAGAATAAAAAAAGAAAAACAATAAATTAATTTAATAAAGAAATATAATTTTAGAAATTAAATATTTAATATATATATATATATATATATATATAAATAAAAATATGTGGGACCCATTCATATTATATATAAATAATAATAAATAAATAAAGTGTGGGGCCCACAGATTATATAATAAAAATAAAAGAAAAATAGAAAGTGTAGGCCTCAGTAGATGAAAGTCGTGTACCGCCTAAAAACACCTATTTGTGACAATAGTTTTCCAACTACCCTATTTTTGAAATATCTTCCAAAATTTACATTATTTAAATAAAAGTTCCCTGTTTTTACTTTTTTTTCTTTTTATTTTTGAAATGTTTTTCCAGATTTTATTTTCCTTCATTTCCTCATTTCTTTTACGTTTTTATGTTATACATTTTCTTTTTATTAGCTTTTTAATCTTTTTTTTTTCAATTTATCTTCTTCACATTTTTAATTTAAGAGATAATTCAAAATATTCTTTCAATCAATCGTACATTTAACTGCATGTTATTTAATATTTATGATATACTTTGATTGTCTTTCTAACACTATCGATTATACACCTAATAAGATAGAAATAATATAAATGCAATTAGCGCATATTCGTAAATACTTGAATAGTATTTTTTTTTGGTATTTTAAATGTAACAATTAGAGAAGAGGATTCAAACCATGAAAAATATGGTTATTAGTCCCACTACAAATGTCACACCCTCATCCCGAGCACTTGCTTACCAGGTCCGAGATGTGAAAATAGTAACACATAAATCCTTTTTTTTTCTTGCTTGAAACCCAAGCATTTACTCCTACTAGATGGTAAAGATTACTCGATACCAGCTCTTCCATGAATTTTAGAGATAAGCATCCTCAATCCCTATTCCTACGAGGTAGACATTCCTAACTCATTCCTACAAATAAGTGTCCTTACTTGTCCTTGGCACCCCTTATCCTAACCCGTTATGGGTTGTTTTAAGATATCTTCGTTTCGAAAAAACATTTAATAAAACTATAAATTTTAAACTTCCTTAAAGAATCCTTTTCTCATAACACAAACCTTAAAAACAATCATGCCTTGAATAGTTTATTTCTTAAATATGCTTTAAACATTTCTCAGAAACCAAACATGCTTGAGTAAATACCTCAATGGAATCACATGCTTTGGAAATCAATCATCAAACAACTTAAACACTTAATTTAAATCAGTCACAAACAATAGCTTAAGAACACGCTTGAAATCACTTTAATAAATTCATTTTTCACTCACAGATACAAGCTCAAGTCCTTGATCTATAAATTTTTCTGATCTCTTATTGACCTGAAATAATGGTAAAACAATCCATTTTATTGCCCTTAATCAAGAAAGTATCAAAACTTTACTTAAAACTTCCAAAAATCACTAGAAAGGCCCAAAAAACATGTATTGACACATGCTAGCACGCATGAATGGATAGCATGTCACACCCCACCCTGAACACCTGTTTGCTTGGCTCGAGGTGTGGCGTGATGTCGGCTAAAGTCATTCGCCTTCGGAACAACCTCAATTGACACATGACTTGAAAACTTAAAACATTCAATAACAGAAGTCTTATAATCTTGAAAATACTTTTGAAACCATAGTGTAACCCATTTGAAAATTCCTTTTTTAAAATTCATGGAAAATGAACAAAACATTAAGAGATAAACATTTGAATAATCACAATAATGCTTTAGCAAAACAATTTTGTTCTACATGATTAAGACTAAGTTGGCTCGACATAGTAAGTTCAGCACACGGAGAGTCACAATCTGTACCTGGAAAGAGGGAAAACAATTTGAAAGAATAAGTTGAAAGACTTAGCAAGAAACAGTTTTAGAAAACAAATTTTCATAAACAATTTTATGTCATAAAATTGAAGCTTAAACACATTTATCAATAAACAGTCTTTACTTTCCATCTATCCATGTGTTGTCTGTACTTTAATTTTGTAAAGAATTCTTATTAAAGAGTCGAGATTATAACTCTTATTACGTTAGCCAAGCTTTATTCCACACTTGGCCAGTGTATGTCACCAACTGCCAGAAATGACAAGTAGCAAGGACGTGGTTAACACGCATAAGGAAGAGTTTTTTTTTTTTTCTTTTTTGACTTTGTGAGATGACTTCACTCATTTATATTTCGAAAGGTGAATAAGTGTGAACTTTAGGCACCGAGAGATTGTTGTCCTTAAATGTAAAGTTCTATAGGTCTTATAAGTGAATAACTCTAGACATATTTCGCTTAATCAAGATTAGTCATATGGATCCCAACAGGGTGACCATGTGTGGCATTTAGTGACTTTGAAAAGAGCATGCTTTAATCGTAATATAGTTAAGAGTAATGTGTCGCATCAAGGATCTCAGGGTGCTTAATTGTCTTATAATGCATGGATTTTCCTCTACTCCTTCTAGCATACAAGTTAGTTCACATCTCCATCTTGTCATAATTTATCTTGCTTTGCATGAAGCTCTAGGTGTAAATATGTAGTTATAACTTATAAAAACATTCTTTCACATTCTTTTGTTTTTTGTCATAACGCCTAGATGATAAGTAGATCCTAAAACTAAGATTTGATATCAATTCCCAGTGTTAAATCCTAGATTATCTCGATAAACCTATAGGTGATTGGGAGCAGATGGGAGAATTTTGAATGCAATGATCATGTCAACTCGCATGATGAAGAGAATAGCGGAGAGAATTTTGCATGCAATGATCCATATTTAATGACACATCAGTACACCACAAGCACACAAACAATCAAACAAGTTTTTGGTGCAGTTACAGAGGAATTAATTTTTCAAACACTCGAGTATGGTTTTTGTTTGGATTTTGGGCAAAACACTTGGTTTTGGTAAATCATGCGTTCAGCCGAAGATCGTGTGAGAAGGTTCAAGGTACCAGAATAATCTGTGCTTGGTCGAAAGCATCCTAGGATCAAGTGCATCTTTTGGTCAGTTGCTACGAGGAATCTCAATGAATGCGTTTGAACGCTAATGAAGCTGAGACCCTCAAAGCGCATGAATTTTTACGGATGCCCAATCTGATTAAAGGCATCAAAGAAAGTGTCCACGTATCTTATTAAAAATATTATCTTGGCGAACTTTGTGAAAATGACAAAAAACAATCATCTGGACATTGCAATAAGTTATTGGGAGTAGAGGCTTATTGTAAGAAACAATCAAGACACAGAGAGTCATGTGACATAAGCTCAAGAAAGTTCAAGAAAAATGATGCGATTAGGAAGGTTATGCGAAGCAAAATGCGGTGAGGCCACATTTTTTCCTCATCAAGAAACCTGAACGAAAAGATGCAATTGTAACATAACTTTTCCATCGTCTTTACAACTGCATCTTTAAATTTTTGTATATATCATATTTGTACACTTGTAACTAGTTTATACCTGTAAATCATTTTTGTAGTGTAGTTTCAATTTTTTTTTTCTCTCCAAGTTAGGGAGTGAGGGTTATCTTGTGAAGTCATCAAGTAAATTAAACTAGGGTTTTTAGCAGTAAAGTTGTCTAGTGAAAAGGTTCTAGTTAAAAAGCATTAGGCGTTTTGATCTTCTCGCAAAATATAGGATAAAGGGTTTCATTTGTAGTTAGTTAGGGTTTCGAGAATTTTAACCGTCAATTTTCAGATTTCAAATTCGAATCGTAATAATTATACCATGCCTCGAGAACTGAACCGTTCATGACAGACATCACTTCATTTTAATAACACGTGACACTAACTGCACAGTTAACCAAACCCTAATCGCGGTTAAGAGTGCCTTTAAAAACCCTTCTAAAACCCTAAAAGTTACTTTTTCACTACGCGATCCCCTCTGAGCTTTGCGAATCTCTCTAAGCTTCCTGATCATCTTCTTCGATACACAAAGTATTATTTATTTCCCTATCTTTTATTTTCCATCATGTTTCCTTTACCTCCTTGCGATAATGGTCGAAAACAAAGGAACTAAACATTCTGGAAGTCAAGCACAAGTTACGGCCGGTAATGAAATCATGCACTCTGAGGTCCTATGTAAGAGCAAGCACAAATTGATCCCTTGTCCCTTAATAAGAGCAGTGTCTTGTTGAGTTCAAGTGAAGTTTCTAGGACAGGAGTAGTGAATACCTTCAATATAAATGGTCAGGAGATAGCTATGAACAATGAGACTATAGGAACAATGCTTAAGCTACTACTTGACATGAACAACAAAAGAGAAAAAGAAAAAGATGTAGAGGAGAAGAGACAGAAAGAAAATGAGGAAAGAATGAGGAAAGAACAAGCAGAAAAGAAGGAGATAAAGAAGAAAAGAGAAGAGGAAGAGAGAAAGGAAAAGGAGAAAAGAGTAGAAGAGGATGAATTAGGCAAGAAGAAGAAGAAGGACAAAAAAGAGCAAACGAAGAAGAATTCTCCTATCACAACCTTAACATCAAAGTAAAGAGAAAATGGTACGACTTAGTTATAGCCTTGAAATTTTCTCATCAACTAATTCATCCTCAAAACCTTTTAAATACTAAGAGAAAACATAATGCAAAAGAAGTCGTACTGAATGTCAAACACTTTCTTAACTCGAAAAACTTAATGCAATCAATTCAGCCAAAACTTACACTTTATTAATAACAAAAGTTTAATACAAAAATGTATAGAAACAACTCTTAACCAAAAGTTACAATAAATAAACTGATAAAGGCCTAGTAGCTTTCTCATCTCGCCACCAAAGCTTCAACTTTATTCTCTATTTAGCCTAAACGCCTAATCCTGAAAGATTGATTTTGAAAACGTCAGTCGAATAACTAAGTGAGATTTTATGAAAACCTTTAGCAATACCTTTTCATAATCATTTCACAAAAGTAATATCAAATTATTTAAACACACCAACAAATTAATTCATTTCGCATAAACCTTTCTTTATGCTTAACAAATCATTTCGCAACCATTTCATTTCGCCAATGATTCGAATCACTCTCTATGCTATGTCCTGTAGCTTCGCGTTTAGACTACTGAATAATCAGCATCCAAGAGTATCTTGATGTGTCCTTGTTACTTAGACCGCTAAGCATTATATGTTCATTTCAACGCATAAGCCAACTACTTATCACCATGTAGCCCATACACCCTATGGTGGCCTTGATTCTTTATGTGCACATAAAAGTTAGCTTACTCGAAGAAAGTAACTAACTGTTTGTAAACTATATCATAAACGTTAAAATCAAATCATGCTTTTATACATTTTCATATAAATCTCTTTTAGAAATAATTTTTGAATCAAAATCTTTAAATCAAATCAGTAGAGATTTATAAGGAAACATTTGACATAAAATATTAAGGAAAACAATCACAAAACTTTACTAAAGAAGTCCTTCTTCTTCTCGCAAGCCTCTTTTAGTGTAGCCAAACCAACATCACTTTAACATTTTAACAAAACTCTCATCATCCTCTACTTAGTTACCCAAATTCTTTTATTTATAGAGCTAAACTAACTTAGTCATGCATAAACTCTTATAAGTTCTCCAGTACCTGCTTAAAACTTTACATGTGTAAATTTAATATTCAACCCAACCATACTTAAATTCTTAATCTTACCTGTGAACCTCTGTGAAATAAGACTTGACATTTTCTTCACCAGACCTTTCTTCTCACCTAACTCCATATCCCAAATAGCTTTAACCACTTAACATTTCTCGCGAATAACCTTATCGCGTGGTTATAATTTTACTATAAGAAACCTTCCTTGCGAACTAACCAACTTTTACCCACATAGAAGTCTTATGGAGAACTTAAACTTCAAGGCTTCCTCGCGGACTTCTTCTCTGTGAAAACACTTCGTTCTTCTCGTGAAGACCACCCAAAATGCATATTCTAACACTTTGTCAAAACTTTCACTTCTTTAACTTACGCGAAGATTTTTTTCTCTTCTTATCGCATAACTTCTTTCGCGAACTACCAACTTAAACTCAAAAACGTATACTTAACCATAAAAGATTTTATCACTTAATCCTTTCCATGGATTTATTCAAATACCAACTTCTTAATACTTAGCCAAATTTTACTTTCTATACTCAAATTAAAAACAGGTCTCACACCTCTTCATTCATTGTTGAGACCGAATTTGAAGGATTGGCAAAGGAATATAATGATAATGCGATGAAATACAAGGACTCTCGCCTTCTGTCCTTCCTTTCCCATCAGGATACTCCGATTCAACACTCATATCCCCACACCTCCCAACAAAATGGAAGAGTTGAACGCAAACATCGTCACATTTTAGACTTTGTTCGCGCTCAACTTCTGTTTGTTGCCTGTCCTAAAAATTTTTTGTGGAGGCTGCTCTCACCTTTGTTTATGTCATCAACCGCCTCCCTTCTCAAGTCATTCACAATGTTTCTCCCTTTGAA
Source organism: Cucumis variabilis (assembly GCA_037974545.1). Lineage (NCBI taxonomy): Eukaryota > Viridiplantae > Streptophyta > Magnoliopsida > Cucurbitales > Cucurbitaceae > Cucumis > Cucumis variabilis. The sequence goes on from JBBPDI010000020.1 coordinate 16,293,928, forward strand.
CGACTACATGGTACTTTCCCTCTTACTCTAATCTTAAAGTTTTTGGCTGTACATGTTTTGTGTTATTACATCCTTATGAACATATCAAACTTGAACCACCTGCTCATCTATGTTGTTTCTTGGGTTATGGTACTGAACATAAAGGATTTTGTTGTTGGAATCCCATCTCTCAATGATTGCGTATATCTCGTCATGTTATCTTTTGGGAACATCATATGTTTTCTAGTCTTTCTTCATTCTATGCATCTCTTTCTAGTCCTCACCCATTCTTCAATGATCCTTCTACTGATCTATTCCCCACTTCTGATTCGCCACCCGACACTACACCTTATCCTCTATCCATATCTAAGCTCACTTAGTCTGATCGTATCCCTACGTTCCCAGACCTTTCATCTGCCAATTCGACGATCTATTCGGATAAGAGAAACTCCTCTTCATTTTAAAGATTACCATTGTTTTTCTACTATCATGTCTTTAGTTGAACCTTCCTCATATAAGGAAGCCAGTACTAACCCCTTATGACAACAAGTAATGAATAAAAAACTAGAAGCTTTAGAAAAGACCCATACATGAGACTATGTTGACTTACCTCCTGGAAAGAAACCTATCGGCTGTAAGTAGATTTTTAAAATCAAAACGCAGTCTAATAGCTTTATTAAACGATGTAAAGCACAACTTGTGGCTAGAGGTTATTCTCAGGAATATGACATTGATTATGAAGAAACATTTGCTCCAGTAGCTCGAATGATGTCTGTTTGCAGTCTTTTAGCCATTGCAGCTGCAAAACAATGGCCGCTTCTTCAAATGGATGTTAAAAATGTGTTACTCAATGGAACCCTATCTGAAGAAGTCTATATGAAACCACCACCTAGTACTACTTCGTCACCTTAGAAAGTGTATCTCCTTCGTCGTGCTCTCTACGGTCTCAAACAGGCTCCTCGAGCTTGGTTTGTGACATCCAGTTCCACTATTACTCAACTTGGGTTCACCTCCAGCTCTTATGATTTGGCCTTATTCACTCATCAGACATCTCGTGGTATTGTGCTCCTTTTATATGTTGATGGCATGATCATTACGCGTGATGACCCTTAAGCCATATCTGATTTGTAATGTTACCTGGGTAAGCATTTTGAGATGAAGGATTTAGGAACCCTTAGCTATTTTCTTGTCTTGAAATCACATCCTCATCTGATGGCTACTACTTATCTCAAGCTAAATATACCTCTAACCTCCTCAGTTGATCTTATATTTCTTATTCTACCACTTCCTCAACGCCACTTGATCCAAATGTGCGACTCACTTCTTTTGATGGTGTTCCTTTTGACTATCCTACTTTGTATCGACAAGTTGTTGGTAGCCTGATTTACTTAACTGTGACTCATCTAAATATTGCATTTGCAGTTCACATTGTTAGTCAATTCATGGCTGCTCCTCATACTATTCACTTCACTGTTTTTCTCCGTATTTTGCGCTATATTAAAGGCACTTTAGGTCATGGTCTATAGTTCTCCTCTCAATCGTCTCTGGTTCTCGCTGGATTCTCTGATGCTGATTGGACAGGTGATTCTACTGATAGAAGGTCTACCACTTGTTATTGCTTATATTTAGGTGATTCTCTTATCTCTTGGGGCAGCAAAAACAATCTGTTGTTTTCCATTCTAGCATGGAGTCTAAATATATCGTGCTCTGGTTGATGTCACTTCAGAATTACTATGGCTTTGTTGGCTTTATACTGATATGGAAGCCCCACAGACATCACCCACCATTCTTTATTGTGATAACCGTAGTGCTATTCAGATTGCACACAATGATGTATTTCATGAACGAACAAAGCACATTGAGAATGATTGTCATTTTGTTCGCCATCACCTTTAGAGCAACATTCTCCTTCTCCAATTCATCTCTACTATTGACCAACTGCAGACATCTTCACCAAGCACTCCATCCTCCTCATTTCACTCAGTTACTTTACAAACTCAAGTTGGTTTCTTCTCTACCATCTTGAGTTTGAGGGAGGGTATTAGCGTAATTAGGGCAATTTGGCTACATATTTTGGAGAATATTATTGTATTTATTCTTTCCTTATTTTGCATTGTTTTGTGTATAGTTACACTTTTATTATTGGAAATTATCAAGAAAATAAACTATTGTTCCATAACAAACTACATTAATGAAGTTATGTTCAAGGAAATGCGTATTTGAAATGTCTTTTGCATTGCTTTATTACTAAAGTTACGAATAGTAGTGATGTATGCTTCAACTAGAATGGTGCACAATAACCTAATTTATTGATGTAAGCATTATGTTGAGATAGGTTGAAATTTAATGGAGTAAGAATCCTAAGTAAACAATTTTAATAATAGTGGTTTATGTTTACATGTGTACGATAGAAAAAAAAGTGTTGAAAAGTAACTATTTAAGCTAAATTTATGAAATGAACATCATAATTAAGAAGATTAAGAAAAATGAATTTAAGAAAAATATTGCATTTCATGACAAATATATATAGATGGAGAAAAATATTAGTGGAAACGTAAGATCGAAGCTTAAATTATTACTATGAACGTCATACTTAATTCGATGCAATATATATGCATAAAAAAATCATGAAACATCATGATTGATGCTAAATTTATTGGACGAATATTATAATCAAAATTATTTAATAAAATTAATTTATGAAAATTGTGTATTGCATCTACAACATATATTTTAGAAAAGAAAAAAAAATAGTGAAAAAATCAAGTTGTAATAGTCTGTACCCCAAACTTAGAGTATCATAACACGGACTATAATAGTATTCTCCTCAAACTCAAACTATTATAATAAGATAACTATTATAAGTCACTTCTCATCTCAAACGTCTCCTAAAAGTTTAGTCTAAATTTTGTTATACATGCAAAAATTTTTAAGGACATTTTAAAAAATAGCAAAATAAATTAAAATATTTACAAGTTGTAGCAAAATTTTGGATTCTATCAATGATAGTCTTCTATCACTATAACATATCAATTACTATCAGTGATAGAATTTGTTATAACTTGTAAATATTTTGTAAAATTTGCTATTTTTGAAAATTTTCTAATTAATATTTGTTAATTAATTTAAAGGAACTATATTTGCCATAGAATTATATATAGAATGAAAAACGAGAAAAGATGGAAAAAGATAAAACTCACCATGTTGGAAGGGAATAAGAAGTGAAGAATTATCCGCAAGCAAAGTGTTGAAAAATGAGCAACAAACATGAGTTTAGTTTGGCAGTGTCAATAATAGTAAAATTAATGAAATTAGGGATATTTATTTTTAAGAGAAAGTTTCAAAAACAACAAATTTTATAAAATATTTATAACCTATAGCAAATTCTATTACTGATAGTCATTGATATACTATCGTGATAGAAGACAATCAGTGATAAAATGCAAAATTTTGCTATAACTTGTAGATATTTTAATTTATTTTGTTATTTTTAAAAATATATCTATTTTAAAATACTAAATAATTAATTTTAGTACAAATTATTTTACAAAATTAATGGAATTAAATGCACGTGATTGAATATTTCAAGAAATGGGGAGATTTGAAAAATAGTTTATACACATAGCTTAACACATTAGTCATTTTATAAGACCTCAAACCAAAGATGCTATGAACACTTTCTGAATATCGGGTTTAGAGTCAAGCTGTAATTAACATTAATAGTGTTACAATCCAATAATGCAGCAAACGTAACTATCCTACGTGTTCACGTTGACATGGTCCACTATGAATTTGCTTTTGAATAATGGAGAAATTTCCATAATTTGTCTCTCTCTTCTCCCTCAAAATCAACGTTTTGTGGTTCACAAGAATTTCATTTGTAACTTCAAAGAAATTATGAATACAACTTTTACGAAATTAACTTGCAACTTTCAAATCGATAGAACTCCCACTTCTACCTAATTTCACTCCTATTTATACCCTCTTCAAGCCTCATCACACTTCCACCATCACAAATTACAACAAATCCCCATTTCTACCATCAAATTCACCATGGAAATGAAATTTCCTTATGTAGTTACTGCTTGGATAGCCACTTTGGCCATCCTCCTTCTCTCCCGTCGTCTCCGCCGCCGCAAACTCAACCTTCCTCCTGGACCAAAACCATGGCCCCTAATTGGAAACCTCGACTTAATTGGCTCCCTGCCTCACCAATCCATTCATCAACTCTC
>JBBPDI010000020.1:16362648-16379979 GCA_037974545.1 Cucumis variabilis
CGAGGCAATCAAACCGACTTTCCAGGAAAGGAACAACAATGTTTCTACTCATTTCTTTTTTCCTATTTCTTTTCTATCAAATAACCAATATTCAACAAATACCATTAATACTTCTAAACCACAAAATTAAAAACACAAATATTGAGAATTTCTGTTCTACTTCATCTTTTTTTGCTTTCTTTATAAAATACTACATATTATTTTCATCAATAGAAGATTGTTATTTCCATAAATACAATAAATTTTGCATTCTTAACATCTCATCAATCCAAACTAACCAATGATTTTAAAAAATAACTATATTCCCAACAAAAAGTTGCCTGTAATTTCCAAGTTTCCAAACTGTTCCCATGGTCATGCTTATGCAATATGAATGATCAATAACATTTCAAGAGTTTTATCAACAAAACTAAAGAAACATATTGGCCACATCAAAATGCAAAAGAATTTGCAAATATTACAAACAGCGAAGTTCAATTTAACCAACAGACTTGACAAGCCTCAACTAAATAGCAATGTTTGACTTAACCAACAAAAAACACTTAAAATCTTAAGTCATTTGATAACACACTAGAACAACCCTTTTCTTAGATAAAAATTTGAGAACTCTCGTTTATTGTGATTGTTCAACTGCATGAAATCAGAAAACTAGATCACACTCATAACCGGTACTCACTCAAGGTTGAGCAAAGGTGCAAGCTTAAGCTAAAACATTTATATAAGCTATGCAAGGTCCTATTGATGTGATAAAGGTATATTCAAGTAAGTTATTGTTGAATGAAAAATTCTTTAAGCCTTATGCGATAAGCGATAGGACCAAGCTATGCAAATGATAGCTTTGAGAGTCCTACGAGATATAGTTTACAATTATGTGATATTGATCATAACTACGCGATAGCATTAACTATGTAAAATGCTAGATTATCTCATCTCACATGCTAACATCCTAGGCGAGATGGTCAAGCGAGGTGAGATATAATAAATGACATGATATTTATCATATAATTGAAGAATCAAACGTTTTATTACCATTTTGTATTTAATGTTCAATGTAATCTTTCCATAACTACAAACGTTTCCAAAATTAATTTCCAATGTCTCTATTTGTTTCCTCACACTGTATAAACACCTCTACCTCTTTATCTTGAGAGTGAAAAAATTAGAATTAAGAAACCCTCTTTCAAAACCTTCTGTGATCTTTCTGAGCAAACAAAGTGTTCATTTGAGTGTTGAGATTTCAATTAGTTTCAGTGCATAATTAGTTGAAGAACAAATATTGTTTTATCTTAGGGACGACGATACAGTAAAATCTGTTTGCACAAAATATCAGGCCGCAAAATGTCTTAAAGAGAGCGAGACCCATTAAGGTTTCACAATGCAGTACTTCTTCAAGGCGATTTGCAACAATAATTTTAAGACGTTCCATTCCGCTGTGATAGTCGGACCATTCCAAGGCAATTTGAGGTCCTCTAACCTCAACCGTCCTTTTTGCTTTGAAGGAGCACACTTTAAGAGATGAAAGCAAAAGATGTCGTTCTTCCTCACTTTGAAGAAAGTTGTCGCCGCATGTTCCAATGAAAAGCCAAAGATTCGTTTCAGAAACCAATCAAATGAAGGAGCAAAGCAACAATCTTACTGCATGGACAAAGACAAACTTCATATGTAAGAATTTAATTCTAAATGGTCTTACTAATGAGTTGTATGGTTATTATAGTATTATGTCAACCATAAAAGAAGTCTAAGATATGTTACAGAAGAAATATGATACCGAGGAAGCTAGGTCCTAAAAGTACGCGGTAAGCAGATACTTGTAGTATCAAATGGGAAAATTGCATCAGAAGATAAAAAATTTAGAAAATCAGCTTATAGCACTTCTTTTTTTAATATTGCGAATATGGCATATATGAAGAGTAATTAATGATATCAGACGGGTATCAGAAGGTAATCGGAGGGCTATCAGAGGGTTATCTACTTTTAAATTTGCTGCTTTTGAAATTTAGAAAATGTAGTGACATGAACCCTATTATCATTTTTTTTGCTATTTTTGCAAGTAAGGCTATCAAATGACTGATGCCAGATCTGTGGAGGCTTAATCGCACGAGATCCAAAAGATTTCACATGAAATTATCAGCGAAGGTATGCCACTTGATGATCAATTTCAAGTTGTTATTATTGATAAGTTGCCCCCATTGTTGAAGAATTTCAAGAACACTTTAAACCAAGGTGTTCTCATTAGAAAGCCTCATTATGCGTTTAAGAATAAAGGAGGAGGTGAGAAGACATGATAAAAAAGAAGAGGTGAATGTGATTCCCAGAAAGAAGTCTATCGCAATTCTAAAACGATCTTAAAGCCAAAAGGGAACAAAATGAAATGAGGTTCCAACAAATAGACGAGCACTCTCAATCTCCAGTATAGAAGTACAATACAAATTGTTTGTTATGACTGTAATAAGCCTGAACACTTAGCTAAAAACTATAGAAATGAGAAACGTGCTGTTGCGCAATCAAACTTGGTAAAAAATGATTTAGCAACTATGATCACATAAGTAAATGTGATCGGAAAGTCTAAAGGTTGGTAGCTAGACACGGGTGCATCTTGTCATGTCTACCTTAGCTTATTTAAAAAATATAACGAAACTAAGGATAAGAATATCCTTCTGGGGATTATCACACCACCAAAGTAGTCGACGTTGGAGAAGTAGAACTGAAAAATTCACATATAGAAAGACGTTTACGCTGAAGGAAGTTCTACACACTCCTGAAATTTGGAAGAGTCTGGTCTTAGGATATCTGTTCAACAAAGTCAGGTTCACGTTGTTGGGATTTATGTCATAAAATTCGTAGATTGTAAATATAATCCATTGACCGTTATTAATAAAGTATTATTATTGTAATAATTGTTATTGATTATATTATAGTTTTGTCTTAATAACCCAAATCTAATAAAAACTAACAACCTAAGCTGTTTAATGAGTCTTGAACAGTATGTAAAGTCATACAGGGATCAATGTTCCAGATCAGCTTAAAGAGTCTATAGTATAGGGATAAGGTTGGGTACTTTATTCCAATAACACTATGGATATGGCTCACTTGGTATTTAATACAAACACAATGATCCAACGCGTTCGTGTAGTTGACATGCGAGTGAGGGTATCCTGTGCAATGAGTTTTCATAAGATCGGATCGCGAAATAGTAACCACTAGATGTAACTCTGTTAACTAGTTAGGTTTCTTTTTCACTAGGATGACCTAGATAACTTAATCTTAATCCTGAGTATATTATGAACTCCTGTTCGCGAGGAATTGTCCTTTGATTTATATGGGTGAGAGTGGTCAAATATCTGACTTAATAAGCTTATCATTTTGAGGACAAGACCGAGTGGTGAGCTGGAAACATAATTAAACAAGATGGAATTCACTCCTTTCCTACTTTAGGACAAGTAGATGAGTGTTCCCTTACATGGTGTCTCCATATCTTGAACAAAGGGCCCTACCCTCTCTATGGCATGAGAAAGATTTTTGTTTATTGGTAGGACCATAAACAGGTTGTTCATTAGAGAAGCACTAGTATTTAAGAATTAGAGGTAACCTAGGGGTAAAACGATAAATTGACCCACTGGTGTTACGAATATTCGTGAATGACTAACTTACTGTTATTGGACTATATCCGTGGATACATAAATACATCTATAGTGAGAAGAGTTCATCTGTAAGTCTTTAGTAGAGTGTACACACAGTTAACGAATATTGATTAATGTGGTTAATAAGCTTAGCCAATTAATCTCAGATCGTTGTAGCTTCTGATCTGTAGGTCCATTAGGTCTTCTTCCTAACTCGTAAAGGGCAATGAGATTTATTTATATTGATTATAATTTGAAATGTTTAAATCTACTTTGGAAATTAGTTTAATGTATAGTAATACATTATAATATAAAACTTATCAAACTTTATTATATAAATTTAATTTTGGATATGATTTAAAATTAATTTATGAGAGATAAAATATTTGAATGAGTTTAAATATTAATTTAATGTGAATTGGATTCATATTAAAATTATTGGTTGGGAGAGAAACTTATATTTAAATATGATTCAAATTTAATTTAAGTAAAATATAAGAGATTTAATTTAAGCTAATAGTTTAGTTTTATTTAATTAAATTTGATTTAATTAAATCTTTAAGATATTGTAGAGATATTCATTCAAATAAGATTTGAATGAAATATTAATTAAATATGGTTTAATTAATTATATTAATATAAATATATAAGATATTAAAAAGATATTCATTCAAATAAGATTGGAATGAAATATTAATTAAATATGATTTAATTAGTTATATTAATATAAATCTATAAGATATTTGAGAGATATTCATTCAAATATTAATTAAATATGATTTAATTAATTATTAACTAATTGATTAATTGTTGATTAATTAGTAGATTTGATAATACAATCTCATGATTCTCTCTTACTCATTTTCCTATTCCAAGAAGGAAAGAGAGTTATATAGGCATGAGTCTCATTCTTTCTAGGAAAATTGCATATAAAATGAACATTTGAAATAAAATACATAAACCAGTTTAACAAATTGACAGCATAACCTTTCATTCATAAAATATACAATGTATTGTTTCATATAACTATTCCTAAAACAATTTAACATTTAACCATTCTTTTTTCATACAATTCCATGGATTTTCAATTCTTTCATCAAAGTCTCTATATTGCAAACATATTCCGTTTTCCTCAACATTACATATACCAGATAAGAACTAATATTTTAATGACATATATTACATATACTCATCATAATTTTTTCTTATTCATGTTCCTGTAAACATAAACAACTTTCATGCATAAATCAATATTATTTCAAACATAACGTATTATTTACTACGTAAGATATTAGTATTTAAATAAAATTCATAAACAAATTGATATAAGAATCTTTCATTAATAAAATATACATCGTATTATTCAATATATATTATAATTACATAAAATATATGAAAAATAATGCAAAATAAAAGAAAGAATGGACGGAGAGAGAGATTGGAAAGTGAGAGAGAAATTAGAAGGCGAGAATTTTTGAACAAAATCATAAAAAGAAAACTAATTAAGCGACAATTTTTATTATTAATATTACTATAATAGAATTTAATCACTTATCATATTTACATAGGATATATAATAAATACAAATCTTAAACATGGTCCACTTTTTTTTTTCTTTTTCTATTTTTTTAATATATTATTAATAATAAAGATGGGTAAATTGGTCATTTGGGCCCTATATTTGTATAATATTAGTCAATTTAGGACATTTCTGAAAAATTTGAAAAATTTAGGTCAATCATGTAATATGATATACAATTTTAGGCCATCTTAGTTAAAGATCTTTATAAATATCTAGAAGGAAACAATTTTCTTTAACGAATTCATCAAGAAAAAAAGCCAAGGCTTTTGCTCTGCAAAAAGAAAAGAGTTTCTCTCAACTACCTCTAAACTTTTTTCCATTCCAATTGGTTCGCACAAACCAATTTCATCTCAGAAAATAAGAAGGTTTCCGACGGATGGTGTCCTCAATTTGGTAGTTTATAGATTCAGAAATGTCAACAAAAGTAAGTTCTCTGTATCTTTTAAATTAAAATAATGCTTAGCTTTTATTTAGAATTTTGATTCTAAAATTTTGCCAATGTACTGGTATTTTAAGATTCCCAAATTAAATTGAGTAATGGTTTTTTAAATCTTCCGCTGCCATAGGATTTTTATCCATTCACACGCAAACTATAGGATCAATTTTATTTACCTTGACAAAAAAATAATGTATTTGTGAGAAAAGGTTATGTCAATGATGGAATGTTCAAGTTAAATTTGGAAATGAATAAGAAATTATCTTCTGCTTAGATGTTGTCTACTTTTAATATTTTGCATGCTAGACTTTTTCATGTTAATAAAAGGTTAATTGGCAAAATGAGTAGTTTAAATCTTATTCCTAATTTATCTTTGCATGATTTTGAAAAATGTGCATGCTGTAGCTAACCTAAGATAACTAAGATTTCACATAAATTTGTAACTAGGGTAACTGAACCTTTAGATTTAATTCATTTTGATTTATGTGAATTCAAATCATTTTAACTAGGAACAGTAAAAGGTATATTATAACCTTTATAGATGACTGTTCCGACTACACTTTTGTTTATCTACTTAAAAATAAAAGTGATGCATTAGACATGTTTGAGGTGTTTACAACTGAGATAGAGAATTAGTTTAACAAAAGAACTAAGAGACTTCGTAGTGATAGAGGAACTGAATATGATTAAGTTGTTTTTAATGAGTTTTATAATTCAAAAGAAATAATACACGAAACAACAACACCTTACTCTCCTGAAATGAATGGAAAAGTTGAAAGGAAAAAATAAAACTCTAACTAAGTTAGTAGTTTCTATATTGCTTGATTTAGGAGTAACACCATCTTTGTGGGGTGAAATAATAAAAACTATTAATTATGTCCTTGATTGGATTCCTAAATCAAACAGTAAAACCTCACCATACGAAGTCCTTAAGAATAAAACACCAAACATGTCTTATCTTAGAATTGGGGGTTGTCTAGCCTATGTTAGAATATCTGATCTTAAAAGAAGAAAACTAGCGAGTAAAGTCTGTGAATGTGTCTTCTAGGATATGTTGAAAATAATAAAGCCTATAGGTTCTTTCACTTAGAAAATAAGGTAATCATAGAATCAAACGACATATATTTTTTTGATGATAGATTTTCTTTTAAATCTAGAGATAGTGGAGGCTTAAATAGTGAAATTAGTGGAGGTTTAAGTTCAATAGTCTATCTTCAATTAGGATCCAAACCCAAGATAAATAAGTAGATCCTGAACCTAGAAGAAGCAAGAGAGTAAATACCATAAAATACTTTGAAGAAGACTTTGAAATGTACAACGTAGAAGACATAATAGATCTAACAGAAGTCTTATCCTTAGTAGATGTCAACTTATGACAAGACGCTATCAATGATGAAATAGAATCTATTGAATCTAATAGAACTTGACACCTAGTTGACCTACCCCTAAAGCAATAGGTTGTAGATGGGTTTTGAGAAAGAAACTCAAACCTAATGAATCAATAGATAAGTATAAGGCTAGGACTAGTAGTAAAAGGTTTTAAACAGAGGGAAAACATAGATTTTTTTGACACTTTCTCCCTAATTACTAGAATTTACCTCAATTAGAGTGTTGATTTATATAGTTGCCCTAAACAATCTCTTAATACATTATATGGATATTAAGATTGCCTTTTTAAACAGTGTTTTAGAAGAAGAGATCTCTATGGAACAATGACCTATTTCATAGTTCATAATCAAGAATTTAAAGTTTGTAAACTAGATAAATCACTATATGGTCTAGAACAAGCTCCTAAGCAATGACACGAAAAGTTGGATAACTTAATCATGTCCAAAGGATTTAAAGTAAATGAGAGTGACAAATGTTTCTATTATAAGACTGAAGATAGGTTATGCACTATTATATGCTTATACGGTGATATGACATGTTAATATTTGGATCAAACATGCACATCATAAATGATGTAAAATCAATGCTGAGTGCAAACTTTAACATGAAAGACTTAGGAGAAGCTAATGTAATCCTGACCATCAAAATTACTAGAACTAAAAATAAAATTTTCTTAGATCAATCTCATCACGTAGAAAAGGTCCTACAGAAGTACAACTATTTTGAAAGCAAACCAGCTTGTACACCTTATGATTCTAGTATTAAGTTGTTAAAAAATACTAGCATCAATGTTAATCAATCTGAATATGCTAGCATCATAAGAAGTTTAAGATATGTTGTTGACTGCACTAGACCAGGCACAGTTTATGTTGTAGGTTTCCTATGTAGGTTTACTAGCAGATCTAGTCTAGAACATTGGAATGTTGTAGAAAGTATCAAAAGTTTCCCGCTATACTTGAAGGTTACAACAATGCTTATTGGAACTACCTCCCAGATGACTCAAAGGCTACAAGTGGCTATTTTTTTAATATAGCAAGAGAAGCCGTTGCTTGAAAATTCAAGAAATAGGTCATCTAGCTCAGTCAACGATGGAGTCAGAGATGATTGCATTAGCTACTACTAATGAAGAAGCAAGTTGGCTTTGAAACTTGCTATCAGAGATTCCCACATGGAAAAGACCAGTACCAACCATACTAATCCATTGTGATAGTATTGCAACTATTGTAAAAGTTCAGAACCGTTATTACAATGATAAAAGACGACAGATACGTCATAAGCATAGTACAATTAGAGAATTTCTCACTACTGATTTAGTTATAGTGGATTATGTACGATCTGATGACAACTTGACTGATCATTTAACAAAAGAACTAGCAAGAGAGAAGATTTTAAAAACTTTAGAAAGAAGGGGCACTTGCAAAAATGGCAAAATAAGTTATAATAATTAAGTTCATAGCACACACACTTTATTATTTGCGAAAATGGCAAAAACAAAGCCCAACCCACACATCAAGAGATAAAATGTCACAAATGCCCTTGTTACTAATATACGTTTGATACACCTTATACACGTCTGATACACCTAATACATTTTGATACATTTGATACTTCTTGATCACTTGATACATTTGATTGATACACTTGATGCACCTGATACTCTTTGATACACTTGATACCTTTTGATACACACTTGAAACATCTTGATATACATTATAATACTCCTCGTTACACTTGATTCTTCTTGATACACTTGATACCCCTTAGGCCTTGATAGTTTGATACACTTAAACACTTGACTTATAAGTTTGATACACTGCTAATAAACTTGTTATGTTTCATTGGTACGCTCAACAAATTTGATACGTTTAATGTACATGATATATTTGATACACCCGATGCACTGCAGATACACTTAGTATTCTTCACTTGTACATTTGATTGATTAAATACACTTGATATGCTCTAATTCCTACTTATACACTTGATATACTATTGATATACACTTGTAAACTTGATTTATATACTTGGTAATGATTCACTTTACCGATATGCTTTAACAATATATTGTTGATATACTTGATAATGATACAATGAGTTACATCATTCATATACTTAATAATACTCTAATGAATTGCATAAAATTTGAAGAAACGAAAATCACGTAGTAAGTATATTAACCAATCAATACATATAATATAAGTATATCACAATATTGATATAAAAAACTGAAACAAACTAAAACCAAAATAAAATCAATGTAAAAAAATAAAAAAAATCATTTGGAATCAGATTCAACTCAAAATACACATCAAAGAAAGTAAAGAAAAAATCACAAATAAAGTTAAATTACTCCGATCAACAACAATTATTTTTCATATTTCAATTATTATACTATTGATATTCTAAAATCAAAGTTAAGATAAAAAGAATAAATAATTTTTCTAGTATAAGAATAAACAAATAATTAGGGCCTTAAGAAGTGGAAGAATAAATAAATAATGAGTAGGACATTAGAAAGAGGAAGAGAAATAAGTTATTGAAAGGTAGTTTAGGAATAATATCAAATTTAAGGTAAATAGTATTTTATAAATGAAAAGCTTGCCATATTTGCAAAATTCCAAAGTTTAAGGTAATTTTTTATTTAATTGAGTTTAAAATTATTATCGATTTTGTTGGACTTTATTAAGGTGTGAGCTGAGATTTGGTAAATATTTAGTAGATTTGTATGGATGGAAATAATTTTATTTGTAGGTAATTTATGTAATTTTAGAATGAGAATAATTATGTTGAGATGATATAATTATTTAAGAATTTTAGATAAATTATGTGTTTGTGTATATTTAAGTTATGGAAGGTTGAGAAAATTATATTATTAGGAGTAATATAATTAATAAGGATGGTTTTGAGAAGAAAAAAAGTTGGAATTGATGGATAATTAATGGAAGAAAGAGAAAAGTTTTAGTGTTATTTGAAAAAAGAAAAGGAAATAAAAATTTATAACAATATTTATTATTATCATTATTTTATTTAAAAGGATCTTGGTATACGTGCACATCATCTTTTCTACTTTTTCTCTCCTCCTTCACGTTAGAACCCTAGCCATCGTTCGCTTTAGGTCACCGTTCGCTGTCGCATAGCCATTGTCAAAGAACCCAACCCACAACCGTCTTCATTGTGACACGTTGCTAACCATCACAATTCAACAGATTCAAGTCAATCTGCTCCAACCGTGCCTTCTTCCCATTCGAGTTCAGTCTTCCACACCATCACTCGATCTCCGTCGCATCCGTAGTGTTCTGTCACCACTTCGTCGAAGCTAGCCATGTACTAGATCTAAGCCACCCGCGCCTTTCAATCCGAGCTAGTTCCTTCCTTCACGAAGTCGAGCCGCCTTTCCCCTATTCTGAGCCATCCAAGCTGCACACGCCTTCTACTCTTTTCCAAGCTGTGAGTTTTTCTTTTGGCTCCTTTTTAGCCACATTTGAAATACCTTTGGTAAGATTTGATTGGGATAGGTATACCCATCAACTGGTAATTTTTGGCTCGAGATAATTTCACAATTTAGATTAAGTTTGATTATTTTTACTTGAAGGTTGACTAAATTCTTGTGGGATTGTTTGAGTTGTGAAATTTCACATTCAAGGTTGTGTTGGATTCAACCTTAATCTTAGGGTAAGTTGAATAAGTTTGGATGCCTAATTAAACAATAGGATGATAGTTGTCAAAATTAGTAATTTTAATTTTGTACATGTTTAGGATTGAGTACTGGGAGGATTTGATTGTCAACCAAGGAATTATTAATTTAGCAAATCTCCATGTAAGAGATTCGCCTATAAACCCCGACATTAAAAGCTGCATGTATGTTTTTTATTATGCAGTAAAGTAGCTATTATGCCTAATATGATTGTTAGAGGTGATTGTATGTATGACAGAAACAGGTATGACTGAGATACATTATGATTGAGGCATGCTATGATTAGATATGCTATGGTGAGTTATGTTTGACTGAGCTATGATATTTCTGTTCTAATATATATGTATAGGCTAATGGTGTTCTGTTAGATCTACCTGCTAGAGTCGTACCATATGAGTGTCCCTTGGGATCACCACCTATGTATGCCTGTGTGTCTAGTTTTGATGTGTAATTCGACAAGATCACTTACAGTCTGACTCTCCTTTAGGGTGATTCCTTTGGGTTGATCGAGAGTCCAGATGTGTCTCTATGGAACCACTGGATAGCAGACATTCGGGAGCACAATAGTATGCGATACTTTATTATAGGACTTTAACAAGAGGTTAACAGACACATAGCAGGACGAATAGTGGGTCCCTTATTGAGTATAAATTTATACTCATTCTTTTACATGTTTAATTTTTCAGGTAAAGGTAGAGGTAAAGGTAAATTGACGAATGACAAGAAGTGACCGTGGTCCGCCATAGGGAATAGTTTAAATTTTCTTTCGCAATTTATGTTTTAGTACTTAAGTTTCAGTATTTAATTTCCGTAACTATGAATCTTTTAAAATATTTCCTTTTATTTAATTAGGCACGAATTAATTTTTTCAATTATTTAATTATTTATTTTATTCTTTCTTTATATACTTTATTATTGATTTTAACTGAATATTTAAAACACTTTCTTTAAGTTTAGTATTTTCTTTTATTTAAAATTTAAAAGTCTATATTTATTTAAATGGTAATGACTTCAGCTTAGTAGAAAAGCTTGAGTCGTTACATAAAGCCAACTTGAACGACTGGAGATCCCAAGAAACAAGCTCAATGGATAATAACTAATCACAAGTGATATATATAGAATCATGCTAAAATACCTTGGATTTCTATTCTTGTGATTGAGAAATTAGTATGACATCTTGAAGCATATGAAAAGGTTGAACTTAGTTCTTAATGAACTCTATATTTGATATCAAGTAGGGTACCTAGCTATAGGAGTACTCTTGATAGATTCACCTTTGTGGAAGTGAGGGTTGCTTACTTTGGAATTATGAAAAAAAATTCTCTAGAGCATCCACTAAACTGAGATATACATGCAAGGCCATAAAGCCTAGACAATTTTTAGAACTTCACTTGAATAATGCTTGTGTGCAATTTTATTAGAAGTAAAGTTCAAAACTACAAGTTACTTTACATTACTCTTAAACTATTGTCCCTACATAAAGGTTCAAGTCATTAGACACCTTTTACTTAACTATAGTATTATATAAATAGACATTGCTCGATAAAAATATTTTTAAAATCTTCAAGTGGGGGACTTATAGTAAAAAAAATTCAAGTGGAGGATTGTTGAATGAAAATTCTTTTACATTTGATAACACTATGTGATGCGATAAGTATTTGCGATAAGCCATAGGATCAAGCTCTACAAATGATAGCTTTGAGAGTCCTACATGATATAGTTTTCAATTATGTGATATTGATCATAACTGCGCCATAGTACTAACTATGTGAAATGTTAGAATATCTCATCTCACATGCTCACATCCTAGGTGAGATAGTCAAGCAAGATGAGATGTAATAAATGACATAATCTTTATCACATAATTAAAGAATCAAACATTTTATTATCATTTTGTATTTAATGTTCAACGTAATCTTTCCATAACTACAAACATTTCCAAAACTAATTTTTCAAACACATTTGCCTCTATCTTGAGAGTGAGAAATTACAAGTGAGAAAATTACAAGTAAAAAACCCTCTTTCAAACCTTTTTATGTGAGCTTTCTGAGCAAACAAAGTGTTCACTTGAGTGTTGAGATTCCAATTAGTTGCAGTGCAAATTAATTGAAGAATAAAGGTTGTTTTATCCTAGGGATGACGATGCAATAAAATTTATTTGCACAAAGGAGCAGAGCCGCGAAACATCTTAAAGAGAGCAAGATTTGCAACTCTGCCCCAATATTCTAACTTGTTTCTATTTTGTAGTATGCACTCTTTGACTAGTGCACGAATTGATCAATAGGTGTTTTGGCCAAGCGATAGGAAAATTGATTATTACACATCTTGACGAGTAGGTAACTTGATAAGTACGTGAACTAACTTTAGAAGGCATTTTTAACTAGGCAAGATACACAAGTACTACACGAGATACAAGATGAGAAAGCTGGCGTTCTATCAAGGTATTCTGTTTAGGCATTAAGGTTTCACAATGCACTACTTCTTCAAGGCAATTTGCAACAACAATTTTAGGACGTTCTATTTCGTTGCAATGGTCGAACCATTCCAAGGAAATTTGATGTCCTCTAACTTCAACCATCATTTTCGCTTTGAAGGAGCACACTTTAAGAGATGGAAGCAAAAAATGATGTTCTTCCACACCTTGAAGAAAATTGTCGTCGTATGTTCCACTAAAAAGCATAAGATTCATTTCAGAAACCAATCCAACGGAGGAGCAAAGCAACAATCTTACCGCATGAACAAAGACAAAGTTCATCTGTAATAATTTAATTCTAAATTAATGGTCTTATTGGTGAGTTGCATGATTATTACAGTACTATATCAATCACGAAAGAAGTCTGGGACGCGTTACAGAAGAAATATGAAGCTAGGTCCAAAAAGTACGTTATAAGCAAATACTTATGGTATTAAATGACTGATGACAGATCTGTAGAGGCTCAATCGTACGAGATTCAAAAGATTGCACATGAAATTATCAGCAAAGGTATATCACTTGATGATCAATTTCAAGTTGTCCTTATTATGGATAAGCTGCCTCCACTGTGAAAGGATTTCAAGAACACTTTAAGGCACAAAACCAAGGTTTTATTGCTGGAAAACCTCATTACACATTTAAGGATAGAGAAGGAGGCAAGAAGAAATGATAAAAAAGTAGAAGTGAACATGGTGGTCATGCCCTAACCCAATGCACGCCTTTAAAGGTAAAAAGCTTACCCAATCTCCATTGTGTTAGATGTAACAAGGGATTTCTTATTAAATGTCTAAGTGTTATGGTTGTTAGGGTCCTGATTGGATCTTGACTTTGCCCGAAATTCTTTGACCAAAGAAGAGTAAGAAGTAAGAATGCTCTCAAATTTGTTGATTTTCGATGTTGTTGATTTTGTTATTTTTTTTCACCATTTGCTGTGAAATTATTTTGGTGTGTAATCTTTGGAATGCCAATGTCTATGATTTTTTTTTTATTTTGTTTATAAGTTTTTCTCAAAAGAAGAATATGGATTTTTTTAGCAAAGCAAACTCAACCTCAACCTCAACCTCGATTATTTTGTTTACATGTTTTTCACTTTTTTCCTCCATTACTTATTGCAACTGAAACTTTCATTGGAATTAAAAAATTTGGAAATAGATGGTGTTGATATTTTAGGAAATCCATTTGTGAGTAAATGGTAGAAGTAGAGTTAACTTTTGTTTTAGCTAGATGAGTGCAACTTTTGTCTCTTTTCAGGTCTTTCATTCTTGTGATTTTCCATATATCAATGCAATATTGTTGGAGCAAAATACATAGATTGGATTGAATATTAATTTTCTTTCTTCATTAACTTGTCACTGCATTACTCTTCTGATCAATTAACTATATCAATTGATTTTGCATCACTTAGTCAAGATTGTTGTGTTATAGCGATATCAATTAGTTTCAATTAAGGTTTTGTACTAAGTTCTAAACTTGGAACTTGAATGTTATTATTTTAAGAGTTTCTTGATACTTTGATACACCATTTTAAAATGCTTGAGTAAGAAGAATTGTACATATTGGGGTTTATTTTCTTGCGTGCTAGCATCATCCTTGATTTATTACTATTATGCATAACATAAATCATGTTTATTTCGAACTGATAATGTGCTCTGATATATCGTTAGGGATGCATAGATGCTCCCGTCCAATTGATTATAGTTGCATTAGATTTTTTAATGTAACTACAAGTTCCAACTTCCATTGAGGAATTTTTGTAAGCAAAAAACTATTACCTTTCTTTAATGTTCTTTTATGTTAGATTAACTCATTCTATCAATCTATCATTTATTTCAAGAGTTTGCACTTGTGGATGAAGTCAACATCGTTGTTTTTGGTTTCGTGCTTTTAATCAATCTTTAATGAAAATGACTTACTTTAAACACCTTCAAACTCTATTAAAGCGATTAGTTTATAAATATTGGGACATATTTATATTGGTTTCAAACTGATTTAGAGTTTCTAAATTAGAATATCTATAGTGGTTTAAACATATTCGTTCAACTTTTTGATAAGTATAATTAATTATATGTCTTTCTTATCTCAATTGCATATTTCTTTCTCTTTACATCCCTAAGTCTTAGAAAGTTACATCTCTAAGGTCTATTTTTGTATTGGTTGGTTGTACATGAAGAACTAACACCATGAATCTTTTATGTAGGTTTTTGTCTGTTGGCATAATAGTTTATTCTTCATTTGGAATATATAAATGAGGTGGAAAAAAAAATAAAGATGACTTTCATCTTTTTTTTTTCTTATACTTTTTTGTGAAATTTGTTTTTAACTCATGATGTGTTCTTAAACTTTTTTTTTATCATATATCTATATTTGTTAGTTCATATATCTTTTGATGCACTTTTTGACACTTTAATGTGTTTTGCGGGTCTGGGTTGTTAGGGGGAGGGGGTTGTTTTGTTTTTTTACTGTAGATATTTGTTACATCGATCAAAATAATGAAGGTAGTCGCCAGCTCAATAGTCATCTTTTCCCACAAACCACTTCAAAAATGTAATTACCATAGGCTGATTAGCTCGATCAATCAAGGAGATCTTGAATTGAATGGGGTAGTTTTTTTTGAGAAATCTTGTTTATCAGCCAGGGGGAATAAAGATGTGGAGAAGAAGGTTTTTATGATGACAAAGACTATTATAAAAATTACTATGCAAAGCGAAGCAACAACGAGAGGCAAGGAAGAAAGTCTATCCTTTGAGTGGCCATTCTTTGAATTCATGAATGAACGATAAAGAAATAAGAGAAGTAGTAAGTAATAGAATCACTCAATTTCTCGATAGTGGTTGCGAATAACCTCGATTAAATTCATTTTTAATGTTTAGAATGTCAGTGCCCAAGAAGCCTTGTAGTCAGCTGGTCCACATATGGTTAGTAAAAACCTCTTAAGAAGATTTTGTCTTTTTTTCATTCACTATCTAGGTAGAAAAAGTTAGTGTTGGGATTTATGTCCTAAAACTCGTAGATTGTAAATATAATCAATTAATCGTTATTAATAAAATGTTATTATTGTAATAATTGTTATTAATTATATTATTAGTTTTGTCTTAATAACCCAAATCTAATAAATTAACATCCTAAGCTGTTTAATGAGTCTTGAACAGTATATTAGAGACATACAGGGATCAATGTTCGAGATCAACTTAAAGGGTCTATAGTATAGGGATAAGGTTGGATAACTTATCCTGGTAACACTATGGATATGGCTCACTTTGTATTTGATACAAATGCAATGATCCAACGCGTTCGTGTAGTTGACATGTGAGTGAGGATATCTTATGCAATGAGTTTGCATAAGATCGAACAGCGAAATAGTAATCACTAAATGTAACTCTGTTAACTAATTAGATTTATATTTCACTAGGATGACCTAGGTAACTTAGTCTTAATCCTGAGTGTGTTATGAACTCCTGTTTGGGAGGGATTGTCCTTTGATTTGTACGGTTGAGAGTGGCCAAATCGCTGACTTAATAAGCTTATCATTTTGGGGACAAGACCGAGTGAAGAGCTGGAAATATAATTACACAATATGAAATTCACTCATTCCCTACTTTAGGGTAAGTAGATGAGTGTTCCCTTAAATGGTGTCTCCAGGTCTTGAAAAAATGGTCCTACCCTCTCTATGGTACGAGAGGGGTTTCTGTTTATTGGTAGAACCATAAATAGGTTGTTCATTAGAGGAGTATGGTATTTAAGGATTAGAGGTAACCTAGGGGTAAAACGGTAAATTAACCCAGTTGGTGTTACAAACACTCATGAAGGACTAACTTACTGTTATTGGTTTATATCCGTAGACACAGAAATATATCTATAGTGAAAAGAGTTCAGCTGTGAGTCTTTAGTGGAGTGTACACACAGTTAACGAATATTGATTAATGTGATTAATGAGTTTAGTCAATTAATATCAGATCGTTGTAGCTTCTGTTCTATAGGTCCATTAGGTCCCCTTCCCAGCTCGTAAAGGGCAATGAGATTTATTTATATTAGTTGTAATTTGAAATGTTCAAATCTACTTTTGGGAATTAGTTTAATGTATAATGATACATTATAATATAAAGTTTATCAAACTTTATTATATAAATTTAATTTTGG
>JBBPDI010000020.1:16384726-16396682 GCA_037974545.1 Cucumis variabilis
TGTCTTTCTTTGGCCAAAAACCACCTTTTGCCTGACCCTTCTTCCACTTCATCATCTCTTTCTGAAGAAGAGTCCAAAAAAGTAGGGCTTGACTTACCTTCAAGGAATCTGTATGCTTACTATTGTACCTGCTTGCTCGACCAAAGGAAGAACAAAGGCAAAGACAGACTGATCGTGATAGGCTTTCTCTTTTTAGTAGGAATAGAAAGCAACCTTCACTTTCTCATGAAAGGTGAGGATATAATAGAGGAGTCAGTAGCAACTTTTGTCTTTGTGGATGAACCAATTGATTGTTTTATGTTAAAGCATTTGTATTTTAACGGAGTTCGAACTCTTTATTAGTGTATACAAAAAATTGTGAATATATATTATTTTTTTGTATGATTAAAAAGATTGAAAATGTGTGGTTTTTCTTATATATTTCATTGTAATTGTTGGATCTCAAAATAGGAACAATTGTATAGACGTAATTTCTAATATTCAACTTTTTTTTAAAAAGCACACATAAACTTGACAAGTAAAACGTATCAAGTATTAATTAAGTTGTCGGATCGTAGTGTCAACAAGAAATTATATTTGGAAGGTAAAAACTGTCAAGGTTGAAATAATCTTGATCGATAATAAATGTCAAGAATTTAGCTAGATACTCGATACGTAAAACCAGAAAACTAATCTCTTATTTCAACTTGATGCTTATACTTGGTCAAAAATATTTCTCCTATTCTTGACATGAGATTACTTAAACATTTTTAACACATCAACTACACAGATACATGACTGTGAAAAATGTCAAGTAATATAGTTTTTGTAGTAGTGATTTAACGTGTGGATGCAATGATGTGTCTGTATGAGTGTTTTGAACACGATGTAAGTAAACATAGAGACATGTTTAATTTGTCTTAAGTGATTGTACACTAATAGTTCATGTATATGGAAACATGTGCTCTAATTGGTTTAGCTCAGCTAATGATTTCAATTTTTGAGAAGCAATGCAATAATGTGCATGAATGGATCTCGGAGGTGCAAATGATATGCTCAATTGATTTCAAGAAATATTTATATGATTAGCAATGCATGACAACATATGCTCTCTCTTTGTTTTAAACACTTACCATGATGCAATGATGCATGTACATAAGTGTTACGATGCAATATGCATGCACAATATGCAAAGCCCATTTGCACCAATTGACTATGTTATGAAAAATGATATTTTAGAAATATTGACCATCTTCCTTGATGTAACTAATTTGTAACATTCCTCTAATGAATTAGAGAAATTTGAGTAAGAATATAAATTTAGCTAGCTAAGACCAAGTGTCAAATAATTCAACAAAGACAACAAAAAATCTCTTTCCAAGGATGAATGTGATTCGGAAAATCTTTGAAACAATAAGAGATTGATTTTAATCTTCAACTTTTGAATGAGTTATCAAAACATGATCAGTGAGTGACAAATGAAAGTGATTATTCCATTTCAACAATTATGAGAAGTAGAAGTAGCTCCTCAAAAGTTCATTTGATCATACACATATCTTTTTGCCGGTACAAAATAGACCTTTTATGTTTAAAATTGACATTTTATATATTCAATGTCGGTTTGCAACCGATATCAAAGATCATGTTATGGAAGGTCTATAATGTTGGTTTACAATCGATATTATAGATTAAAGAAATTTCATTCCAATCATGTTTAATGTCATTTCTTAACTGACATTGTACCTCTTTAATGTCAGTTTTAAATAGAAAATTGCATCAGATGACAAAAACATTAAGAAACAAACCGCACATGACATCTCTTTTTTGCATATTGCAAATATGACAAGTAATTAGTGTTATCAGAGAGCTATCAGAGGTTATCAACTTTTAAATTTTCTACTTTTGCAATTTAGAGAATGAGACCATATTGTAATAAACTTTTTTGCTATTTTTAAACACCCCATTTTAAATACAGTGTCTCCCATGTCAGTTTTTACCTAATTTTTAAAAATAATTTTGCAAAATCCTTATTCAAAGACCTTTTTGTTAATATAATTTGATCCATTTTTTATGTTTATGAAAGAGTTAAAACCGACATAGATAATGTCTCTTTTTATGTTAGGAAATATGAGTATTTTATAAAAAATAATTTTAAAAAATTGTTTGTCGTAATAATGCATGTGTGCTATGTGAGTGTTTGCTCTCTCCATGGCAAACCAATAAAATCTCTTTTACTCATAAATTAACATAACTCAAACCTAAAATTCATCGCACCTTTCCAAAGAACACTGAAATAAAGAATATCATATATATCCAACTAACTTCAATATAACATATACAATCATGCATAAACACAAATCTTTCAACAAATTCACGAAGCAATAATTGAAACAATCATAAACTTATATTTAATTTACACAAACTGTCAAACTATGGAAGACTTAGAATCATATAACCTAGACAATCAAGACGTATTAAGTTAAGTTTTATGGAGAATTACATACGAAAAGAATAATTTTTTTTTTTTTTTTTTGGGGGGGTGTGTGTGTGGTGAAGAAGCTCAAGCCATGCAAACTCCAAGAGTGTGATTAGGTCCTACACTCATAATTATTAACTCAAATCAGACACTAAAACACCACCAATCAGTATGAAGTGAGGTTTGTTTTAGGCAAATATCAAATATCAAAGGCTAAGATGAAGTCCACACCACAACACATATAGTTCATCTTAATTATACTAGAAGAAAAAGAGAAGGTAATATAAAAGCAAAATTGAATGCACAAAGATACTAAAACCAAAATATAAGAATTGAGGAGCAAAAAGGTACTTAGCGAAATAAAAAATAAATATTGAACCCACAGACATTTTTCCCCTCTCATCCAAGATCATAATGCACACATTTTATCAATGCAGTTTAGTAATCATTTGGATTTTTAATTTCTTACAATAGTTTGTATCCTTCTAATAAAATAAAAGAATGGAGCTCTTTGGCCAAAGCCCATTCCATTCCATATCTTAGAAAACTAGCTTTTTAATTTTTAAAACTTAGCTTTGTTTCTTAAAATATGAGTAGAAAGTATTAAAAAAAAGGTTTATAGACTTACTTTAAAAAAAAAAAAACTAAAAATTCACGAACAAATAGTTTTCAAATATAAGTGAAGAAAGAGCATGGAAGATACTCAAAATTGAAGACATTTGAGACAATTTTTTTTTCTAATAAACAAGATCATAAAAAAAGATCATCAAGTAAATTAACTAATGTGACAGAGAGATGACATTTTGAATACTTGCATCACATACTTCTCACCTCACCATAAGAGCTCATTGTCACGTGGTTAGAGTTTTCTACTAACCAACGTGCGGCACTTGACCTATATGTTTGTTCCGAGTAGCCAAGTAAGCCTTTAGCAAGATTAGTGCATTAAGCACTATGATAATATTTGGCAGCGGAAGATGATTAGTGCACCAAAGGCACTTATATTCACGAATGGAATGGCGAGAGAATAAGTGAGAGGTTGAGAGAACTCAAGTGAGAACTTTTTAGAAGAGTTCTTCTTCTTTTCTTTGGTTGCTCCTCTTTGACTTAGCTTTGGGAGTCTTGTAATACATTTTGGCGCAAAAAGTAGAGTCGTTTCGCAGGAGGTGACATCATTCTATTTGTGAGGGTAAAAATAACAATTACATTAATAAAAACCATGAGATTGCATGCATAAAGTAAAAAAAATGCAGCCTACATCGCATACTATTTTAACACATCATGCAGCATATTGAGAATTAAATAAATGGTTTTGAAGAATAATGGAGACTTCTTTATCACCATTTTAAATCTTATAGTACTTGAAAAATATCTTCCAACTCTCCCTTTAGTAGTGAAAACTATATAAATTGAAAGTAAACTAAAAGAAATTTATGAAAAAATAAAATAAAAAAGTTTATTCCAGTTCTATAATCCATTCTTGCCACAGAAGTTGTATATTAGTTCTACAAAAATGTTTGCGAGCAACTTAAAAGGAAAGTTTTGAGCCTCACCTTACTTAGTTAGCTAGGTGGAAGTCTCTTTTATAAACTCATACATTCATTCGTGGGTTTAGACTCTAAGGGTACCCAAGTTTTAGAATGGGTAAGAAAATAGGCAAATGTACGTATATATATATCTTCACGCGTTGCCGTCGTCCATCGAGAGAGGAGAGAGATAAAATAATAATATTTTTTTTGCTGAACCGTTTTATCTTATTATAAACGTTTTTGTTAAATTAAACTTTCCAAAACCAAAACCGTTTCGAAATAAATGGCTTTTATTAAATTGGTTTTTTCTTTTTGCAAATTTTTGACCGTTGGAGTCTCTTTCCACTCACTATGTATTTTTCAGGTTTCACACTTTTCTTCGGTATGACTTCTCTCAGAATACCAAGCAATAGAGTGTCTACTTGAGTGTTATGAATTCTAATTAGTTTCGGTGCAAAACAAATTGAAGAACGAGGTTGTTTTATCATTGGGATGATGAAGCAATCGAACTGTTTGCAGAAAATTAAAAGCTGAGTCACGAAATGTCTTAAAGAGAGCGAGATCCACGACTCAGTCATTTCCTAACCAATTTCTATTTTGCAGTTTTCGTTTTGAAAAAACGCTTGATTACTAGTGTCTTGATCAGTAGGTGTTCTGATCAATTGGCGAGGTGACCAGTAGGCGAGATTAGTTGGCGAGGTGATTAGTACACGCGACTTGATCAGGCAAAATACCTATACCTTACGCAAGATACAAGATAAGGACACAACATTCTGTCTAGACATTCCATCTAGACGTTAAAGCTTCTCAACACATCAATCCTTCGAGGCAAATTGCAACAACAATTAATTACTCTTAATTTCATTTAGAATCTGGTTGGGATAAGTAATAAGTTAATTATGATTAAACTTTATTATACTTGTTTGCAATCGCTCTCTTGAATTTACCTTTACTGACATGGTAAGAATTCTTGAAAATTTTGTGTAACAATGTTCTATTCAAGCACTTAACCTAAGGATGAATGTTGGAAGTTGGAGTGCTTTTTAGTGTATCAGTGGTCTGTCATATAACTTAAAACTACATGTTTATTTGCATTACTGTAGACTAAATTATTTTTATGACAATGAGAATATATATTTCAAATACACTGTGAAGGGCGTTGATTTACTTTCGTAGACATAAGTTTTAATTAAATACTAAGAATATTCTAACTACACACAAATTTTGTATTGAATACACGTTTGTGAAAGTTTTTTTTTTATAAAAAAATTAATAATAAACATATATTTCACTTGAAACCCCCTTCCTCCAAACAAATAGTTTTATCATTTGACTCTAGTAGTCTTATATGATATTTATATTTAGATGTAATGTTAAATTGTGTTATCTTTGTAGTATTAATGATTTTGATTTAAGTCTTGTGGTCGTTTATGTTAATAATAAAGTTTGATTTAGAGCCTATGTACGTGGTCATGTTCTAATGCAATATATCATTTATGTTTGTAAAATTTAATTTAAAGCTTAATTGTTTGACTACAGTGAGGTTCCGAGTGTAAATGCATGCAGTCACAAAACTGTATAAAAGAATGTAAATATTAGGAGAAAACTTGATATTGTTATTAACGTTTGAATCACTACTAGAAAAATCAGTTTTAGTGACACTACTAATCAAGACATTGTGTCGTTGAAAATAAAAAATAATGGTGGGGTGAGGTGAGGTAAATTGTGTCGTTGAAAATAAAAATAGAAATTATTTCTTGACACGATTTAATTTGTTTTGACACAATTTTTGCGTCGTTAATTCACGAAAAATTTTATGTGTCATTAAAAAAAATTTCCAAATGAAAAAAAGCTCTTAATTTTAAATTTTTTTAATTTCCTCCAATTAAAACTAAATAAAAACCCAAAATTTTCTCTCAAGCAAAAATGTTGTCGTTGAACGAAGCTCAACGTAAATTTTTTATTCTCTCTCTACCAAAAATGCAAAAAAAATCTTGTCAAACAAAGTGGGCTACCACATCGTTGTGAAGAACCCTTGCCTTCCAATTTTCTATAACTTTTCGCTGTCGATTCCACACTCCAATCACTACCGTTGTTGTCGCCATACTTAGCCTTCTCCATCAAACCCACCAATCTAGTCACTGCTGTTGAATAAATTTACTTAGAAATATGAGTTTTAATGACACTTGAAATCAAGAAAAAAATGGTGGAAGGGAATAAAATGTGTCGTTAGAAATAAAAATGCAAAATTTTTCGTGACACAATTTTCTCGACACAAATAGTGTTTTCTTGACACAAATTGAGTTTTTTTACACAATTTTTTCATCGTTAATTAACGACATAAATTATATGTCATTAAAAATTACCTAATAAAAAATCAATATGTTCCTTCATTCGTACGCTTTCTGATTTAAAAAAATAATTCAATGTTTTCATACCTCTTTCGAACTACGATTGAAAGAAAACTCTTCATCTCGGGTCATCGTTGTGTCTTTCTCTCTTGCAAATGCTCTCTTTTCACAAGCTCTCTGTCTGCCATTTGAAGGAGCTCACCAAATTAACAAACAGTTGAAGAATCTGTGGACCATGAGATCGATCAAAGTTCATTTATGAATTAGTTTGATTAGATTATTAATTTATCTTTTGGATTATTGTAAAACCTTTACAGAAAATGTAATTTACATTTTTTATTATTAATAAAAAAATATTTCTAAACATATATGGGTAAGTTGAATCATGTATTTAATTTATTTATATATCCATCTTTTATATGCCAAAAATATGTGTTGTGACTTGGAAAATAACGACACCCCAAATAAATATCGACATATAAGCCTTTATTAAACAGGAATAATGTTGTAACCATCGTGGGTTGGCCTAGTGGTAAAAAGTTAAAAAATTAACTAAGAGGTCATAAGTTCGATCCATGATGGCTACCAACTTAGGAATTAATTTCCTACGAGTTTCTTTGATATCACATTTTTTTACAAAAATTGTGTGCAATGAAACATTTAAACATGACAATATATTCACGTCAATGTAATGTATTGATGACAATATATATTGGTGTCGAGTTATAGATAATGGTGACATATTTATTGCGTCAAGGTAAAGGTGTTAATGATACAATCATGACGTCATCTAGGCATCTTCAACGACACATTCTTTAAAGTGTTGTTAAATAGCATTTCTTGACAGGGGTTTCAATGACGCAAAAACTGTGTCGTTGAAACTATTATGACGCAAATTTTACGTAGTTAAAACTTAATTTTTTAGTAATGAATGTACTTCTAAAGTGAATGTTTGGTTTGTCCAAGCAAGTTATTTACACATGTTTCTTTTGTTGGTAACGAAACAACCCATAATCTTGTAATTACTAGATTTGTAATTGGTATTTATATATTGTGCGTACTTCTAAGTGAATGTTTTGTTTATTTAGAAATTTGCTCAAGTCCGTTCAATCAAGTTAACTCACCCAAGCATGTTTATTTACACATATTTCTTAATTTGTTTGTAAATGAAACAAGTAATTAGGTTGTAATTACTAGATTTGTAATTGAAAACTATATCGTTATATATGGCTTCATATTTATATCGCGGTGTATATTTTTGTGCCAAAATTGGAGCAATAAATGACATGTATCAAATAGGTTCCTTTTTAATGTTTTTGACATTATTTGACAAATGTCATGGGATGTAGTTATATGATATTATTATTTTATCATCGACTATACTGTAATGACGGTAGATAAATGTCATTTTATCACAATTCAATGATGAATCAATAATGTAATTACTATGATATTATTGACACCATAACAACATTATTATATTGAAAACAGAAGACATGTTTTCAATGTCTAATACAAATGTTTAATTGACATAAAATATCATAGTAGGTATTAAGTGTCAATATGTTTTATTGTTGATTGAAATCAGGTGTCATGGAAAGTCTAATCATGATACTTTTTCAGAGTCATCTATACACTTACATCAATAAAGAGTCATCATACATTTTTCTAGAGTCATGCCAAACCTTTTTCTTTTAGGAGTGGACATTCTCAAGTAGAATTTTTACGAAACAAACACAATAATTAAAATATTCTCAAATATCTACAAAAATTCCTACAAAATAAACATTGTAATCCAAGATGTCAGACATTATTAGAATTCTATACATCTATAATTCTAGTCATATAAGATTCTAGTTATCTACATTTTTAAAAACAAACAACTCCTTAATTCATTAAATTTTAAATTATACTTAAGTGATTTAGAACTAAAAGCTACCAAATGGTAGTTGATTATTCCTTCAATGAATTGAGAAACTCTTAACCAAACAATACACCATAATAACTCTTATTCCTATAGTGTTTGGGTACCATTATGTAAGGCAAGAAAACATTAACTAACTTAATGAATTATTTTAACTGTGACATTTCATTTTAGATCCCAGATTTCCACCTTAATAAGCCTACCTAAAGGAAAGATAATATTGGTGCAAAAAACTAACACAATCTCGTTCATTTCTAGAGTTTACCCCGATATTGATTCCATACAAACATCTATTGAAAGGAGGACACATACAGAACATCACGAGGCCGACTATGGAATCTTACTTTGCAAACTAATGTAGGAGACCATAGGTTATATTAACACACCTTTATATTGACCTTGATATTGAATTGACCCCACCAAAATATTGACCCATACATATATATATATATATATTGTACTTACAAATTAAATACTTTATTCATTCACCTTGATATCAACCCATACAAATACGTGTTGTTTAGAGCATCACGAGACTGAATGTAAATTTAAAGGTGTGAACTTTAATGGAGAGCGTGAGGGAAAATATTGAGAAATTTATGAAATTAGCCTGGTTTATAACTAATATATCATCATTGTCCTAAAATTCAATAATATTTTATGATTAGAATTTGGCAACATGTTATGACTTTTTAATCTTTTGATATTCTCTCATATTTTAATTTCGTCAAATCTTTAAATAAAAAATATACCATTTTCAAATTTATTAATTATGTTAGGATTATTATAAATATTATATAAATATGTTCATTATTTAACCATGTCATGAATCTTATTATTGGAAATATTTAGTGTCAAAATAAGACCACTCCTTTAATCTATGTGTCAAACAAACATAATCTTTTAGTGGCTATGTAATGTCACATCTACTTGCTAAGTTACATATGATTAAATTGTGGCATTTAGTGGAGTTGTAAGAAACACTTGTATTGGAGAGAAATAAAAAATAAAAAAATGGAAAAAGTGGATGGATTAATTTTTTTAGATTTTTCTAACTTTCTTGTTTTTTTTATTTATATATTATATATTATGTTTCGTTATTTTAATATTATGTTTTCTTGATTTAAATCCGTGTCTAGTTTTTACCACAAGAAACTTATTTTTTAAAATATCATTAATTACATTCTTTAATTAATATTTCTTTTTCTATTTGTTAAAATAATTTTTGCTTTGGAATATTTTTAATCAGTGTCTAGAAGACACTTTGTTTATTTTCTTCTATTTTCCAAAATAAAATATGACAATCTCTATGGTGATTTCTCTAAGTAAAATTAAGTTAAATATACCCCAAAATGTAAATATACATAACATTTTTTTATTTTTAAAAATATATTAGAAAATATAAATATACATCAAATATATCATTTAATATATAAGACGATATATTGTACAAAATACCTTGTTTGTGCACCTAATTATCAAACATATTACATACTATAGTTTATTAAATGCGCATAGTATTTTATATATCAAATATGCTTTGGTAGTTTCTTCTTAATTCTTGCTCTCATTTTCTTTTCCGTCAGCTTCAATATCTCAATCCTATATTCAACTTTCCTTGAACAATAGTCTTTTAGTCAATATTTATTTTCTTATTTTAATCCTATTAAAACAAATAAAATATTACCTTATTTCTAATCCTATTAGATATGAACATAAAGTTTTAATTGAGTTTTAAAGCCTTTATAAAAACAATTAAATTAAAATTTTACGCTTCTGTGCAACTCTATTTATCATAAAATTTAATTCCTATGTCATATATATGTACCTTTTATACCAAAGTAATTAAAACCTATCACACATGGATCTAACAAATGTAACAAATCATTCATTTTTATTAACAAGTATAATATAACGCTTATATTAAACATTAATGAAAAATGAAATGACCTAATATTCATGTTTTAATCAGACATTAAACTATATAATATAATACTTGTATTACTTTTCTTTGATCTTCTAAGTTCTAATTATCTACATTAACCTTTTTCTTTCTTAACATAGATGTAGTATAGCCATAGGGACACTCCACTTACTGTATAAGCATGATAAATAAATTCATTAGGTCACACTTTTAAATTAAAAAACAACTTAGATATATATCTATGAAATAATTTTCATCTAAGGAAATTCTAGACTTCCTAAAAACCTAAAGAACAGTTTAGAACTAGAGATCAAATCTAACTTGCACATTTAAGTCATAGAATTGATATTCTAAAAGAACGTTTATAAGAGTCAGTGTTGTCCTCTACGTTGGTTAATTTAGATTTAGATTTTTTTAAAAAATGATTGATGGAAGTTTGAAACCAAAAACTCAGTTGGGTTCACACATTGATTCAAAGGAAGAAGATTTGTTTCAGACCGCCAGATGTACATATCCCAAAGAGGGGTAGGAGATAGGTTTGGAGAGAGGGGTAGATAGAAAGAATTTTATAGAACAATTTTAATTAGACGCCAAACGAGGCCTTGTAGTTTGTAAACGTAATTGAAGAAGAAATTAATTAACGCAACAAAGACACCATTCCAGAAATGGAAACATAACATAAAATGTTGGTTTTTTCACTTTCTTCTACAAACCCAACATATATATTTCTCATCTCATTCCAAATGGAGATCCAAAGTTGTTAGGTAGCCCATGTGAATGTCTTCTTTCCCTTCCCCACATCTTGAAATTTCAAACCAAAAAAAAAAAAAGTCAAATCCAAATTAAAAAGGCTCTAACTTCAACTTTTAGCATTCCAAATTCCCTATAAATTTAATAGAGAATAAAAAATATGTTTGACAATATTTACTTTTCTATATATATATATGTATGTTATAATTGGCTAAAATTGAGCATAGTTTAATATTGTTGTTGCGCTTCAGTGGAGTTAAGCGTCATAATAAGAAAATCTGCCAATCAAAAGCATTTTAATAAATTGGCTGAATCGCGGGTCTCACTCTCTTTAAGACGTTTCACAGCTATGCTTGGATGTGATAACAGATATCATGTGTTTGTTGTCTCCAGAATAAAATAATTTCTGTTTTCATCGGTAGAAACTGCACTAGAACCAAACAAGCATACTAACACTCAATAGACACTTATTTGTTCGAAAACTTTAAGAAAACATAATGGAATAAAGTAGGGAAAAAAAGAGAATTTGAGAGAGAAATAAGAGAGCTTGAAATTTTTTGTAGGGTATCAAATGAGAATAGAAGGTGAGTATATATAGTAGATGAGAGAGTTTCCAACTATAAGAAAATTTATGATGATCAAAATGAAAGGATCCAAATCAATATGTAATTAAATCCAAATTGGTTTGAAAAATTCAAAATAAAATTTTAGCAAAACTATAATTTTATGTCTCATCCGGTGTTCGCATGTGAAGATATTGACAAACCAACTTTTGCCTAACTCTCCTTCCCTTCTAAAATTTGCTTACCAACGTGGGAATATCAACTTTAAATAAAATAATATTATAAATTTTGCTTTCTAAATTTTTACAGTAACAAACATACATAATACAATAATAATAATATTATATATATATATATATATATTTAACTTTTTTTTTCTTACGTAGGATACCTCTTCAAAACAAATCATAAACTTAAATTTTGTCGACCCCATAAAATCTGAAAAGTACAATATGAATTA
>JBBPDI010000020.1:16431826-16451384 GCA_037974545.1 Cucumis variabilis
GAATTAGGAACTTAAATTGGAGTTGTTCAGATGGGCCCAAGGCATCAAATCAAACATCCATGCCTTTATGAACCTAAACTACTCTTTTGAATCATTCACCAAAAACACTACACCCTGTTTCCCATCAACATTCCTACCTATTGCTTCTTTTACTTAAATCAAACGCGTCCATCAATTTCTTCCCAAGTTTAATGTTTTAAAATTGATACTACATATTCATGTGATAATCTTCACCATCCTACTCTTTTTTTTTTCTTGACTAAATTAGATAATTTATAAGTTTAGTTTTTAAATTTTTAAATTCATATTTATTTATTCAGTATTAAACTTTTAAAATTTAATAAAAAAAATAAAAAAATAAAAAGTCTAACAACTTTTGATCCAATTCTTTTATAAATCAAATTTTCAATTTAGTCCAGTAAATTCATTAAATTTTTTTTAGGAAAAATTGAAAGATGCAAACTAAAAGAACAAACTTAAAAGAGATTTTAAGAGTAAACTTGTAGTTTAATCTTCTTTCCTTCTTTAATTCTAAAAGTTGGCAATCTTTTTCCTCTTGTACTGTGGATGTGGACCCTTTTCTTTTTGGAGTAAAATGTTGTCATTTTCAAAGTTTTATTAGAAAAAGATATTTTCAAAATAGTTTCTTGGATTGGTACGAAGAATCAAGAGTCCATTTGGAATGATTTAAGAATGTTTTTTCTTTCTAAATAATACGTTTTCATTTAAACGTTTTTTTAAAAGAAAAAATACCTTAAAAGGAAAAGCATATGTGCTTGGGAACGTTTTTCAAAATCTCTACAACAATCGACAAAAGTTGGTCAACAACTGTCACTGAAAAACGATCGACAAAAATTAGCCAACATAGTTACCGAAAAGCAGCCAGTGGAGGTTGGCAGTGGCATCAAATGTCGAAAAGTTGATCGACAATGGTTGATGAAAGGAAATTGTCGGAGGTCGACCAACAATTGCTACAAAAACAACAGATGAAAGTTGACCATCAGCGGTCGACAAAAAATAGTAGTATGAAAAACAATGACAAGAGATTCACTAACAACAATTAATGATGGTCAATAGTTGTCTGCAAGGCAGTCACTAGAAAACGGTCATTTGAAGCTTGGTCGATTACAGTTGTAAAAAAGTGATTGTCGGAAGTTGGCCAAAAACAATTGTGAAAAAAATGGTAGACAAAAATTGATTGTTGACAATAGCGTAAAATCTTGGCCAATGATAGTTGATGGAGACGATTGTTAGAGGTTAGTTGGTGAAAATAGTCGAAAGTGTTGGTCAAAGTATTTCATACAAATTAGGGAGATCAACCATTAAACACTCAAATATCATTTTTCTAAAAGTTGGTTTTAAGTGCTTATCTTAAACCACTATATTTTATACTCATTTTTCTTAAATCTATTTATTTTTTAATTTAATCACTTGAAAATGCAATCCAAACACATCATAAATTTATGGCTTATAGTTGGGATTGATATATTATATAATTTATTTATTTGAGTAAAGTAATATATATTTTTTATTTTTTTTAAATATATATAACTACCATCAAAATATACATTCTAGATTATATATATATATATATATTAGTGAACGTATTCTGCATAACGTATTCTATATACCAAATCTGCGCTGAATTTTCAGAATCTAATCTAAAATAGATCTTATGTATTTACTTAACAATATAATTTCAAAATGTTATTAAAAATATATATTAGGTCATAATTAATTATACATTATCGAAATTGTTAATAAATGGTTTAGGATATAATAAACTGAGAATCTGAAAGATATATTTTTCATTATTGCTGGGAAAGTTGCTACAATCTTGTCCAAACCAAAATCCCAAACTTAGTTAGGATTTATCAAAGTTGAAGGTTGTTTGTAAAACACGTCTTTCTCAAATGTGTGATATCCTTCCTCATGTTAGATCCATTAAAATGCAATATACTTTGAATCTACGGAATACCCTAAAATGAGAAATAAAGTTAAAATTAATATAATTAAATAAATGAACCCGCCTTGAATTGTTATTTTTCTTATTTATGTCACTTTTTAGGTATTTTTTCAAGTGATATCTCCAATTTGTTATTCTTACATATCTGTGTATGAAATATATGCATGTGTGATTTCCTATGACCCACAAGGAATAGTTATCACCCAATTTGTAACATGGGGTTGAAGTCTACTTTCCTTCAACTCTTTGGTCCAAACACTTTTAAGAATTTTTAGAAGATGTTTGTTAAATTAAGATTATTTTAAATACTTAAAAAATCAATTAAAAAATATGTTTGATGTATGAGTTTTACACCTTTGGTCAAACATATACTTTTCAATTGTTTTTTTCTTCGAAGGACTTTTCAATTATAAAAAAAAAAATCAAATGTTTTTTCATAATTATTATTATTACACTATTTCCCTATTAAATACCATATAAATGAAATATATTTAATTCACGCATCAACTTGAATGTCCTTTTTATGAATTAAAACATTACATAATTAATACACATCTATTTAAGAAAAAACTAAATACAACACCAACCGTTAATATAGAGGTGCTTGCAAAAATAACTATATATATATATACATGATCTACTACATTTTCTAAATTACAAAAATAGCAAATTTAAAAGTTGATAACCTTATAATTATTGTTTGATAACGGTTTAATATCACTAATTTTTCTATATTTAAATATGCAAAAAATAAGTGTCATTTGATACAATTTCCCTTAAATATATACTCATAGTGTTTGAATATTTTTCAATTTAGATTCTAATGTTTAATAAATTTTAATGCAGCCCCAAAAAGTAAATAAAACTCGAATTTTTTGCTAACTTAGAAATTAAAACAAAAAATTATAATATTCTTTACCTCAAAATTTTATCAATCTATAATGAACTTATTCTCAAAAAAATTTATATTTAAGATAAATAATTAAATTGAAAAATATCGTGATATAATTAATATGTAATATAGCAAATTGTTTGTTCGTTAGAAACATTGGAAGTTTCAAACAATTAAAACTATCGAATTAAAACTGTTTGTACCTAGTCTAAACAATCTTGTACCCTTATACCTAGTCTAAACGAACCAAATCTAAACAATTTTGGTACATGATCTTGTATCCTTATACCCAATCTAAACAATTTTGTACTCTTGAATCTAGCCTAAACGATCTTGTACCCATGTACCTAGTCTAAACACTTTTTTCAGTCTTAACGATCTTGTATCCTTGTACTCCTAAACGATATCTTGTACCATTACACTTAATCCAAACGATCTTGTACCCAGTCTAAACGATCTATTATTGATAATGGTCTATCTCTGTCTATCTGAAATAGACAAGCGATCATTTTTAGATATTGGTACACGATCGTTTAGATCTTGTACCAAGAAGAAAAAAAGAAAATGAGAGAGGAAGAAGAAGGAAGAAATTCTAGAAGAGAAAATGAAGAAATCGCGAACAAGACGAGGTGGAAATAAGAAGAAGGAGAATAATAATACGAAGAAGAGAAGAATAAACTTCAAAGAAGATGAAGAAAAAGAACTGAAAAATGGTCCTGCAATAATCAAAATTAATAAGAGCAAATATGAAATTTATGAAAAAGTAACTAGGATTCATAGGCTTTTCTTAAATTGTTATATGGGCCGTAAATATTTAGAGCTTTTGTTATATTTATGTAAATTTACCTTTAATCAACATTTAATATACAAGGTTATTTTAGGATTGCATATTGAGAACTTTATATCGTAAGTAGATTGAGAAGAGGAAAAAAGATCTTTGGAAATATCAATAACAGAAACAACATTGTCTCGGGTGAGAATTGTGTTAGAAGAAACGCTAGATAGCATAATATGTTGCTAAAAAGGTAACATGGCCACAAGAGAGCATAGTTTATTAATTAAAAAGAGAATCTCAACAACGAAAACCTTTACAAGGGGAAGAGATCAATTGCTTCAATAATGTGACTACAAAATAGATAGAATCACATTCTCTGGCCTCTTGAAAGAATTAAAAATACAAAAACTAATAGAATGTTAAGCACAATACTATTAGGATATGTGCCCTAAAGCTTCCTAGTCAACCCGTTATTATTAATTATGCAATATTAATTGAAACATGAATAGAAAAATTCAAAGGTTATTGTATGTAATCTTGAGTAGTATGTAGTTTGATGTATAAGTGGATCATATTCATAAAGATCTAGAGTATATGGATATGCTTGGTGCCCTATATTCTAGGGACACATTATGGATATGACCTACTTTCTAACCGTTACAAATGGTTTGATCTAAATCGTTCATGTGGAGACATGTGAGTGAAAGTATCCTATATAAAAAGTATGTGTAAGACCAAACCATGAAATAGTAAATCTTTCTTTGTAAATTTGCTAATTGATGAGATTAATATTTCGAAGTGATAATCACGTGTGGCTCGTCTTTTGGTTTGCAAGTATGAGAGTGACCTGAGTCACCAACTCAATAAGATCTATTATTTTAGGACTTGACTGAACAGAGATCTAGGAACATAACTTCACAAGATGAAATTTACAGTAAATGAGTAGCTTTAATTACTAACTCCATAATTTGAACAAGAGGGATAGTCTCACTCTCTCACTAGCTCAAGGGGAACTTAGTTTATAATTGAAACATAACAAAGTGTTCATTAGAGAATCAACAATACTTAAGAAAAAAAAAGTTAATTAATTAATTTGAATGAGATTCAAATTAAAGAGGTAATGGAAGAATAAATATTTAAGAGGCCTCTACTGATGCTGCTGCTACATAACGATAGCAGGCGACAAACTACTAAACTTTGTCCACATTAGTGATTTAAATTAATTGATTCTTTTCAAACAAAAACAACTATAAAGGGAAAAAATTTCCTTAGGAGCACCCAATCCCAACAAAGTCCCCACGGCAAACCCTGTGAAAAATTTCATAGAAATGATTAATAAAATAGGGAGCGAGGACGAACATGAATAATACTACAACAAATATCACATATGACAGCAGACGACAAACATTATTGTAGGCCTTTATAACGTTCTTTGAGATGCCATAGGCGATTATTGTAAAAGGTTGATTTCTAAATGCAAATTATCACGTTATGGCAACATTTCATAGTGTCGGTCAAACACGCTATGGTTTCTCTTTCATAGCATTCTTTATAGCATGTAGTAATTGTTATCTAACACGAATTTATAACATTTTTAGTACGTTGATGAGAGATGTGATTACCATATTATAATGTTAACAATAACAGGAAACCTACACTATTACAACTATATTATAACATTTTTTATAGCATGTAAAATTGCTATTGTAACCTTTTGCTAGCTTATTTCTAAATGCTACCATGGGTGATGTTATGAATGAAAAAAAAAAAACGTATCATAACGTAAATTTTCAACGTTATGGAAAGTAATATGAAATCTCATTTAACAAATTTTTATATTTTATAGCATTGGTGAAATTGCTCTTCTTTTTATCCATAACTTTTTTTATAGCACTGAAGAAACTTCCAAATATTATTTTTCATTCGTATTTGTAGCTTTCTTCATATATATGATCAAAAAAGTTCCAACGTATAAAATTGAATTATATGAAATATTACATATTAATCCCAAAAGTTAATTTAAGCAACATCTTGAGGCATGAAATACATAATACTGGGCATGAAACTTTGAGGCAATCTTAGTTCATGAGATAAGCATTTTTTGCTAAATTTTATGAAGTATATGATTTATAAGCATGTTTTATTTAAAATAATCACTCACTCAAATTTAGTTCAATATTTTAAATGTTTTCCATTTTTTTGATATAGATGGTGATTTCAAGCTAATTTATTCTTATTCGACTCTTTTTCAATCTTTCAGTCTCTTTTGTTGTCATGTATTTTTAATTATTAGACTTTAGATGTGAGTATGTTGTGGGAGGTCCAACTATTTTGAGTTTGTTTATATAAGTACTATGCATATTTTTCTCTGTTTGGATTCAAATTAAGAGTTGGTAGTTAAGTAAGTTGTTAATGAGTGTTATAGAGTAAGTGATACTTGTTGAAGTCACACTTTCTCTTAGGCTAAGAGAAGAGGGTCTTGGATCGAGTGTGACAAGAGGAGCCTAGAGAAAGCTCAAAGAGGTCATAAAGAGCGTAGTGAAAAAGACTACTAGTACTAATATAAAGTCATAGCAGACAATCCATGAAAGAGTTAAGTCCAAGCATGTTAGGTGTTTGGCTGTTGTTTTGGGGTGATGGAGTTGTAGTCGCTTAAAGGTGTAATGGTTTTGACAGTTTCATGGATTAACAAGTTGTTGCTATGAGGCTAGATATCCATTGCCTAACACCAACTCTATTTAAGCCATCTGAATAATACGTTAAAGATATGGAAAAAACATTTCATAGTACTCTTTACTGCCAATTTTCATCTTGACTACTTACTAACTTAAGCTACTAAATAAAAAATTACACCTCAACCTTGGCAAAGGCTATGCTCTACCACTAAGCTATTTTCGCCAGCTACGATAGTAGAGAAGCACTACTGAGCAATTCACGTATCACTGAGAGACGGACGACTTATCCTTTTTCGTTCGCCTACCTTCTTCACCATGGATAGGCTATGTGGCTTTGCATTTCAACCCCTAAGAATACCACATCCATGGTGACAAGAATTCAAACTTATGGCCCTTTGTACACAAAACATATGCACTAATCGAGCTGCGCTACACCTCGTCTCACCCCCCAGAGCATATAGATCCACCCAATCGATTTAGACTAAAACCAAACTCGTCCATCCTTTTGGGTACTAGGATGCTAGACTTTCTGTTTCTCTGTCTTTAAAATCAACACTTTTTTTTTCAAATCTACCTCGGGCGAGGTCAAAAAATCGTCACGCGCATGAGTCCGTGGTTAGACAATGAATTTGGCCCTCATTTTCTTCATTTCGTAGGACTTTTGGATTATCCTCCTCTAAATTAAAAATTTACTGATGATTTATTTTTCTTGGCATCTAACACCCTGAGTATTTTTCAGGCTAAAAAAGGGTAAGGAAGATAATATTTTTTTATTTAAAATAAACAAAAGAAAAAAGAAAAAAAAGATAGCATTTAATACGGCTGTAATAGCTTTATTAATTTAAATACGCTTTTTTATTAGTACATTTAAACTTCTAGCCAACTTTAACAAAAAAAAAATTGGTCTAATTTTTATTTGATCGTTACATTTTAAAATGTTATGCTTTTTAAACTTTAGATTTTAACTTTTATTTTAATTTAGTTCCAAAAATTTAAATGGTAACAATTTTACTATTTCAACAAAATTACCGTTTTACTTTTATTATTTAAATTTTGCTTCAATTTAATTTTTACTTGTCAAGATTTATACCCTTTAATTTAAGTTTTAATAATGATAAGAAACCGTGAAACTTAATTAAATAATCATTATCTTTTAATTATTTAAAGTAACTAATAAACTAAAAAAAGAAGGTAAATATTTAGTAAAAAAATCCAAATTAAACCTATAACTAAATTGAAATAGAATCCAAATTTACTCAAATACTAAAAGATTTAAAAGTATAATATTAATAAAAACTCTCAAAATTTGAGGAAGAAAATATATTTTTCTTTAAAGCAGTTGACCATATTATAGAAATAAAATACATTCATGTGTTTCATATGTTATGGAGCTATCTAGTTTGCTTTTTCAATTCTTTTAATGAGATTATGGAACGTATCGTAATAACTCATTATATTTGAATTTATTTCTATAATCTTAAAAAATATACATATAAAAGATTCTTCTTAAACATATATATAAATAAAAGAAACATTTATAGCAATGTTGCTAAATGTCTACCGATCCCACTTATATTATTGCATCCCATTACTTATATTTTGTTTTCTTGAATGGAAAGGAGAAAGAGAAAAGAAAAAAGAAAAGGAAACCATGTGTTTGGTGGTTTGATTTTACTCATTTAAAAAGTAATACAATATTCTAAATATATATATTATGGGCCTCCAACTCTTTGATTCCATTTAATTATTTACATTTCTATAGTTTTTATACTTTTGTATGGTGCATAATTCATTCACGTGTAGCTCATGTAATCTGTAAGATATATAAATGTGCATTGTACTTTAAAATAATAATTCTTATGTACAACAAGTTGTGTAATATAATATTACATTCAAATCTTAAAGTATAAAAATGGTCTTAATTTATAAATCATAAATTTTAGAGTGGTTGCTTTGGTTGTTT
Organism: Cucumis variabilis; assembly: GCA_037974545.1. Taxonomy (NCBI): domain Eukaryota; kingdom Viridiplantae; phylum Streptophyta; class Magnoliopsida; order Cucurbitales; family Cucurbitaceae; genus Cucumis; species Cucumis variabilis. The sequence goes on from JBBPDI010000020.1 coordinate 16,440,098, forward strand.
CCCCCACTATTTTAATACCTTTAGATGGTGCATTTTTTAAATAAATCATTTGAGTTTAATGTAACAATAATAATGTTTTTCATGTAATAAAATATATTTACATGAAACATTAATAGATGATATTGTTTTTATTTATTTATGACCAAATTAATTGACGGAGTTGGAAATTAATTTTCATTTTTATTAAAACTAACTAAATTTAACATTTAAAAGATAAAAGAGTAAAGGTTAAGGTACATATAGAACAAAAGCAACAAATATTTACGGTTCTGGAAACAGAAAATAACAAACCTATCAAACTACCATTGAATTTTCAAATTTGCCGTTGTTGGTTTTGAATTTCGTATTGAATATATGTACATCTTTTTCGTATTATCACTTCACTCCATCTTCTTCATATGCCTGTGATTTTTTTATCTCCTCTTCCATAATTAATTTTCTTTTCGTCATATCTCACCTTCAATGTCATCTTTTTCATAAAGAATATTTTTTCTAATATTCTAGAATATAAGGAAAACACAATACTTGATAACAAACAAAAGTTTTTTTTTCATTATCGAGTATATTGTGTTGTTCTTCTTCTTCTTGTTTCACTACATGATCGTTAGCAATATTTAAACGATCAGTTGTCTATCCCAGATAGACAAGGATAGACCATTATCACTAATAGATCGTTTAGACTGGTACAAGGGTACAAGATCATGTACCAAGATCGTTTAGATTTGGTACAAGACATTTAGACTGGGTACAAGGGTACAAGATCATTTAAACTAGGTACAAGAGTACAAGATCGTTTAGACTGGGTATAAGAGCGTTTAGTGTGATACCTGTGTTTGAAATAGAAGGATCAATTGGAAATAAGAGATTTGAAGAAGGCGTATTTTAAGAAGGATGCATTTGAGGAATTAGGCATTCTAATGGAGAGTGTTAAAGCTAGGCGAAACGAGGAAAGAGGAAGATGTTTTGGTGCAAGGCGAAAAGAGGCCAGACACTGTGAGTTAGGAATTTTTTGAAAAATTTCATAATTGAACTTAAGTTATGGACCACGTGTAAGGGTTTAAGCTAAGCATGGTCTAAAAAGTTATTAAACTTACACATGTACTACTTCAAATTAGGAAAATTTATGAATGATTAATCTAATTTTTGAGTAGTATATAAATAGGAGATTAGGACAGAAGAAAATTAGGGGTGTTACTCTGAGAATTTGTTAAGAAAAGACTAAAGTGTTGGCTATTGAAGTGCTATCAAGCGAGAAGGGTTAAACGTTACGAAGAAGAAAAATTGTTCCGTGAGTGACTTTTCTAAAGTTGATTTTTTTTAAAAAAAAAAAGCTTTCTATTAAAGTTTCATGTTGTATTTCACGTTAATGTTGATGAGAAGTATGTTTTACAAAGAAAGACTTTGTGTTATGTTTCAGTTAAAGCTTTATGTTTGATGATTGTATGCTATGTTTGTTAGTAAACCATTACTCTTGTTCATATCAATAAGATAGTTATTATGTGCACACAATTAGTAAAGGCAACCATGTAGAAAAGGACTGCATGGCGAAATGAAGTTACCAATGCGTAAAAGGAGCATATTGAGCTTAGCTGTCTGAGCAACAGAAAGTGAACCAAGAAATGTTGTTGATGAAAGTACCATCATAGTAGTCTATGCATGGGAGTGATTCATGTTCTTGGTGAAAGGAATATGAAAGGTTAATGTGGGAATTATGATTTATTGAATGAAGCGTTGAAGCCTGTTTTATGAAAATGATTTTATATAATTGATTTGTATGCCCAAAGGTTTTCTAAAGCTATCACTTACTAAGTATTTGACTTATAGTTTTAAATTTTCCCTTTCCAAATGTAACCAAGCATTAAGGCCATAGTTAATGAAGTAAAGGTGAATTGTTATGTGTTGAGGCTAAGCAAGGTGTTCTAACTTTTACTTCATAGTTCACGTATCAAGGAAGTTTGTAATATGTATGTAGAACGAATGTTGTTAAATTAATAAAAGAAGTTATTTGTTCTACGCTGCGTTGTGAATTAAATTTTTATCGCCTAATGTCTAAGTTTCAAGCTAAGTTACTTGAGTTGGACTAAGCGATCAAGCTAAGGTTTAAGGACTTAAGTTGTGCGTTCTAGCGTTTCATTTGAGGCAATAGGACTACTCAGGGTGGCGTTGCGCACTGTAGTGCAAGGTTTAGGATGAATCGTGACATTGCGCACATCGTTTTTTCACACGTGTATGATCAATTAATTGTGGGGTATTTTTGTTATTTTTTATTGTGGGCTTGTAAGCTTTTTCCTTTTTCAAAATTGTTCTATACGGTATAAATATTTTTGCTCTTTGTTCTATTTATGAAAAAAAACCCAAGAATAAAATATAATATAATGAATTTAGATATTTTAAATTACCATTATCCTAAAAAACGTAAGTTGATGGGATATTGCTCTCTCCACTAGTGGAAACATGAGATTTGAACCACACTGTTACAATATCATCATAAATTACTAATCGACCCAAAAGCTTAAACCATTAGTAGTGAGTGAAGGTGAATTTAAGGTGTGTTTAAAATACATTTTCAAATGTTTAATTTAAAAAATAAGTCATTTTGAAAAAAAAACTTGGAGGTTTGACAACTAAGAATGAGCAAGATAGATCGAAAAGCCATGTCGACCGATCAAACGGAGTCCACCAATTGGTGTCAGTTTAAAAATTTTCTAATTGAAATTTTTTAAAAAATATTTCAAAGAGTTAAATCGACCAACCGACCAACTTTTACTCATCGACAATCAAAGTTGGTTCGAACATCTACTAAACTAAAGTAACTAATTTTGTGGTAGTTTTGTTAGAAAACCAACTTCGAGCAACCAATAATCACATCTATTAAAAACCACTCAAAATAACTTTTGAAGTATATTCTAAATTTTTTTACCAAAAGAGTTTAAACAAAAATGAAATTCTTTTTTCTAAAAACAAGAAACTCCTTTTTTACGACAATCTAAACAGACTCTTAATTATAGATCATTTAACATCCCCATAAAGGTATATATATATATATATATATAGGAAAATTGCATAGGGTAGCATTTTGAGAATATGATATAACAAATATAACACATTGTTTTAGAATTTTGCAAATATAGCAAAATTTTCACTTATAAAAATATTCTCCATCGTAAATTTGTCATTATTCTTAAACTACCTTCAATAACTTATTTCTCTTCATCTTTTTAATGCCCTACTCATTCTTTATTCACCCACTTTTTAAGACCCTAATTATTTGTTTATTCTTATACTAGAAAAATTATTTATTCTTTCTGTCTTAATCTTGATTTTAGAAGATCAATAGTACAATAATTGCAATATGAAATATAATGGTTGATGATCGGAGTAATTTAACTTTATTTGTGATTTTTTTTCTACTTTCTTCAATGCGTATTTTAAGTTGAATCTGATTCTAAATAATTTTTTTTTATTTTTTTTACATTGATTTTGTTTTGGTTTTACTTTGTGTAATGATCCAACTTTTCGAATTAAGCTGAAGTTGTTACTTTAACACTAGACACATATTTTAAACACAAAACTTAATAATTTATATAAAATTTTAACAACATCAAAGAGTTTTTATATATATTTGGGCCCTAATTCAAACAAAATCTTGAAAGTTTATAAACATAACGATAATAAAGAGAGTTCAATCATGGAAACTCAAAAAAGTCTGGATTACTAAGTAAAAACCAAAAATATAAAACAAAAGCAGTTTGAAGGACTTTTTTCCTATAGCAATCACGTCTCTTTCTTGTCCCTCGTCGGTCTGCCCCTCGAGTTACCTTTTCCTGAAAAGTTAAACATAAAAGGGTGAGTATAACATACCTAGTAAAAGATCCACTACTTGTCCTGTTAGGGAAAAATAAAAACTGTTAACTTTCTATTTGGGGTACCCTACACTTTAACAGTCTTGTGATCCCGTAGGAACACACATAATCGGTCTAATACCCTGAAGGACACATATATCAGTCTAGTGCTCTGCAGGAAGCACATGTCATTCTAGTGCTCCCGAAGGATGCACAACAGGTGGTGATCCCGTAGGACACCTGCAAGGCACACTACCCTATAGATAAAGTTAACAATTTCCCTTCAGTCCAAATCTAGCATTTTTAATCAGTCAAACAGATAGCAATTCAAACTACCATCATTTCATTCTTTCAGTTCAACACATTTACAGTCAATTTATGCAATCCAACACATAATCAAACATTATCAGAACGGTTCCTCATCAAATAATCTTATACATAAGCATCACTCTTCTCAATTCAGTCAATTCAATTTGGTTCATTAAACCTACCTACAGGACATTACCTACGCTCTAGCATAACAGCCAACAACCCACAACTTAATCAACTCAAGGTTCTCAATTCAGTCATCATAACCAAGTATACGTATTAGTTAGTCTATCTTAATTTCATAAAATTCATTCAGCTAAACAGTCATCAATTATAAATTCGCATATCAGTCAGTCCATCCCAGTTCAACGGGATCCATATAGACAATGCATCTCAATTGCATCGTTGAGTCCAGTAGTAGGAACCCTTACCTCACTTTTATGCAAGTTCTTCAATCGAACTAAATCCAACAAATCAAATCCTACACATAAACAAACATAAAATCAACATCTTTCTAAATAATTTTATCCATTCTATTTACCTTATATGTGAACTTGACAACTTACCCAAGCTGATGGAAAGTCGAACTCCACCTCAACCTTTTGAAAAATTTGAGGATTTACTTACTTCAAACAGTACCTTCAAGAAATGTCAATCCAACCAATTAACCAGCCTCACAACTCATTATTTTTACAATGCAAAACCATGAAACCTACAAATTTCATTCTTACCACAACTACCCAAAACAAGGCAGAAACTGCAATGTATAAAAAATATGGAATCGACACGTGTAAACAGGGATATAGAACTGGCAGTAGCTACTTCACAGTCGAAGGACGAAGATTACAGTGCGGCACTCCACGACGTGCAACTGTCGATCGGATGGGGAAACTCGGTGGTGTAACGTGATGGCATGACGAACGGCTTCGAATGTTGTAGCTTGGGTAGTCATCAGCGAGAGGGAGATGCACATGACGATGATGCTTCATACACAGAGTGACGACACGGCATGACATTCGTCAAGGAGACTGTCATAAATGAAAGCTTGAGGTTCGACTAACTGAAGGTGACGAAGAAGAAGAAGTAGTAAACGTAAGGTTGGAGGGTGAGTGGCGATCTCGAATTGAGCGAAAAAGAAAAAAAAGAAGACTGTCAATGGCTGGGTAGGGCACAAGAAGAGGAAACGAAAGAGAAGAAGAAGAAGAAAGGGGGAGGGGCTCGCGCACGCTTGAAGAGAAGGAGAATTTTTTTTTATTTTTTTAAATAAAAATATAATAATAATTATAATAAACAATAAATATTATTGTTATTACTTTTATTTATCAAGTTCCTACTTCTTTTCTTTTCTCTCAATCCTATAATATAACAACAACTAACAAAATTTTAAAATCCTTAAATAAAAGGCAATCTAGTTAAAATAAAATACCTCAAAATTCGGGGTGTTACAACATTGACAAAATTTTTGAATCAAAATTCTAAATAAAAATTAAGCATACTTTTAAATTAAAAGATATAGAGAACTTACTTTCAATGACATCTCAAAATCTACAAATCACCGAATTGGGGACACCACCCGTTAGAGAGCTTCCTATCCTCTAGGATGAGATTGGTTTGTGAGAACCAAAATGGGTTAGGAAAAAATTGGTAGTTGAGAGAAACTCTTTTCTTATTTGCAGAGCAAAAGCTTTGTCTTTCTTTTCTTAATGAATTCGTTAAAAAAAACTGTTTTCTTCTAGATATTTATAACTCTCTTTCCTTCTTGGAATAGGAAAAGAAGTAGGAGAGAATCATGAGATTCTATTATGAAATCTACTAATTAATTAACAATTAATATTTCATTCAAATCTTATTTGAATGAATATCTTTTCAATATCTTATAGATTTATATTAATATAATTAATTAAATTATATTTATTTAATATTTCATTCAAATCTTATTTGAATGAATATTTTTTCAATATCTTATAGATTTAAATTAATATAATTAATTAGATCATATTTATTTAATATTTCATTCAATCTTATTTGATTGAATATCTTTGCAATATCTTATAGATTTAAATCAAATTTAATTAAATAAAATTAAACTATTAATTAATTCTCCAATTGACTAATAGCTAAATTAAATATTTGATGTTTAACTTAAACTAAATTATAATCATATTCAAATATAAGTTTCTCTCATAACTAATAATGTTAATATGAATCCAATTCACATTAAATTAATATTTGAACTTATTCAAATATTTTATCTTTCATAAATTAATTTTGAATCATATCCAAAATTAAATTTATATAATAAAGTTTGATAAACTTTATATTATAATGTACCACTATACATTAAATTAATTCCCAAAGTAAATTTGAACATTTCAAATTACAACCAATATGAATAAATTTCATTACCCTTTACAAGCTAGGAAGGGGACCTAATGGACCTACAGATCAGAAGCTACAACGATATGAGATTAATTCGCTAAACTCATTAACCACATTAATCAATATTCGTTAACTATGTGTACACTCCACTAAAGACTCACAACTGAATTCTTCTCACTGTAGATATATTTTTGTGTCCATGGATATAGACTAATAACAGTAAGTTAGTCCTTCACGAGTATTCGTAAATACCAACGCTCCTCTAATGAACAATTTGTGTATTCATAAATATATTATGGGTAAATTTACCGTTTTACCCCAGGTAACCTCTAATCCTTAAATACTAGTGCTCCTCCAATGAACAACCTGTATATGGTCCTACCAATAAACAAAAACCCCTCTATAGAGAGGGTATGTCCCTTTGTTCATGACCTGGAGACACTATTTAAGGGAACACTCATCTACTTACCCTAAAGTGAGGAAGGAGTGAATTCTATCTTGTGTAATTATGTTCCCAGCTCCCCACTCAGTCTTGTTCCCAAAATGATAAGTTTATTGAATCGACGATCTGGTCACTCTCACGCGTACAAATCAAAGGACAATCCCTTGTGAATAGGAGTTCATAACACACTCAGGATTAAGACTAAGTTACCTAGGTCATCCTAGTGAAATAGAATCCTAACTAGTTAACGGAGTTACATCTTTTGGTTACTATTTTGCAGTCCAGATCTTATGCAAACTCATCACATAGGATACCCTAACTCGCATGTCAACTACAGGAATGCGTTGGATCATTGTGTATGTATGAAATACAAAGTTAGCCGTATCCATAAGGATAAGGTACCCAATCTTATCTTTATACTATAAACCTTTTAAGGTGATCTCAAACATTTATTCTTGTATGTCTTTAAATACTGTTCAAGACTCATTAAACAACTTAGGATGTTAGTTTATTGGATTTAAGTTATTAAGACAAAACTAATATTATAATCAATAACAATTATTACAATAATAACACTTTATTAATAATGGTCAATAGATTATACTTACAATCTAAGAGTTTTAGGACATAAATCCCAACACAATCATCTTGTTGTTGGGCTAACTTGTTTATTCTTTGACCCATCTATCTTGTTTCTGTTTGTGGTTGTTTGATGTTTATGAAGAATATATTAGTAGGTTATTCTATCTTTGGTTCTTTGATGTTTGTAGTAAACCGTTCAATTGATGATGATTTTATCTTTTGGTTGTTTGATACGTTTGTGGAAAACTCTGCATATTGGTTATAAAGAACACTATTGCATATTGGAAAACCATGCTAGAATGTGAAGGTTACATTAAATTTGGATTTAGATTGAAACTTCTAACATGGTTTCGGTTGAGATCAATCGAGCAAGAATGTAGAGTTGTGAACACCTTCATCCAAACACTTATTGATGAACCTAGTAGCTTGGCTGGACAGTTAGTTGACTTATTTTCTGATATCATATCTTGCAAGAAGTTCCTAAATATGTTCTACAGTAAGCTTTGGCATTATATTAGCATTTTCATATGAAGAAAAATCACTGTTGACTCATACTTATGATCTTAACTTCCTCTGCTTCTTCTCCTCTCTAATTGGTCTACCATTATTTGTACAACCATAGATTATTCATATTTTTTTTATATATTTCTTTAAGTTTATAAACTCTTGACATTCAGGTCTTTCAATTGCAAAGCAACAAATTAGGTTTAAATTGAGAAGTTGAAAAAATAGGGAACAAAACTAAGGAACAAAAAGTACAACTTTCTTTAATTATTTTAAGTTGCTTCATCAAATAAGGCTGGATTGTTTCAAATTTTTATAATAAATATGATTCGTGCTTGTTTAAGGTTTTAGTTAGATGGCATTGTGTACGAAATACTATTAATGGATTTGTTTCTACATTGATTAAAGAATGAATCTAACTTCTTTAAATTCATTCAGGATTTGCGTGATATCAGTCGGTGTTGAGACATTGTTTTAAGGTACTAAACCCTTAAAACATCTTCTTCACGATTCAATTTTGCTTGTACTTTGTTGAATGGAATCGTAGGGCTGTGTCTTATTGTAATTTGATCTGATGGATCTTTGACTTGTGTTTTTAGGTGACCATTGGTGATTCTTTGGAAAATTTGAATCTCTTACCATTGATCGGATTGGATTGGTGACATTAAAGTTTGCGTTTAAGAATTTTTTTGCAATTGGGGTCTGACATACGTTCAAGGTCAGTTTCTTTGTTTTTGATCCATGATTGCTCCTCCAAATATAGTGCTTTCAATATGAAGTTCTACTTATGATAGGCTTTTGTGTTACTTTCTTATGTTTGCTCTAATATTATAGTCTGGTGGTCCGTTATGTACATATGCATTTTCGTATGGGAAGGAGCATAAGTAGGTCTTCAATGATTGTATTGATTGCTTGTATACCTACTAATCTATATAGAAGTATATGCGATGTAGTAGCTTATGCTTTATACTATGTTGTTTGTAGTTTATTTTTTAAGTTTATATTATGACGTTCTGGCTTCCACTACAAGAAATTAGAATAATTTCGACGTCTGAAACAACGTTGGTGAAAGATGCGTCAGTGTTGACCACCTTTCAGTGACACAATGTTGGTTGGATCGACAAAAAGACATTCTATGATGCACAAAAATCAAATGTTGCGAAAAGTTTAAAATTAAATTTAATAGGTTCACTTTTCGTAACGCACATGAACCATACGTCATGGGAAGTTTAAAATTAATTTAATATCTTCACTTTTCGCGATGCACAAGAACCAGACGTCACAGAAAGTGAAGATAATAATATTAAATTTAATATCTTTACTTTCTGCGACGTACAAGAACCAGACAGTGCAGAAAGTTTAAAATTAAGTTTAATATTTTAACTTTACGTGATGTACAAGAATCAAACGTCGTGAAAAGTTTAAAACTAAATTTAACATCTTTACTTTCTGCACAACAATTAGATGTCACGGAAAGTTAAAAATTAAATTTAATATATTCATTTTCTACAACGCACAACAATTAGACGTTGCAGAAAGTTAAAAATTAAATTTAATATATTCACTTTCCACAACGCACAACAATAAGATGTGGCGAAAAGTTTAAAATTAGATTTAATATCTCCACTTTCTACGACGCACAAGAATTAGACTTCGTGGAAAGTTTAAAATTAAATTTAATATCTTTACTTTCTGCGACTTATATCAATAAGACATTGCTGAAAGTGAAGATAATAAAATTAAATTTAATTCTTTTAAGTCTTTCTTAACAATACTTTCATGTCCTCAGGATCCCTCTCATTCAGATAGATGTGGTACCGATTCATTCATGTCTCCCTCCTAATCGGGTGTTACATGTCCACCAGCTTTCGCTTGGTTCATCTCCAAACCACATCTTACTGGGAAAGGTTTCGCTCTGATACCATTTGTAATGCCTCAGGCCCAGGATTCAGACCAAGATTTGGAATTCAAATCTTCGATATTCCCCTGCGACCTAGCGACATCATCCTTACTATATCTTTAAAGGCTCATTTAGAGGAAAAGTTATCTCCACAAACCAATACGAGTCATTTCAGCATTCTTTGTCCTCACTCACATGCATCTTAGGAAAATTCCCAGGAGGTCACCCAACATAGAATTATTCCAAGCTAAGCACACTTAACTTTGAAGTTCCTATGATCGAGCCTTCGAAAAGGAAGGTGCACCTTGTTGGTATAAGTATTAACTTTTAATTCTTTTAAGTCTTTCTTAACATTACTTTCATGTTTTTAGGATCCCTCTCATTTAGATGTGGTACCGGTTCATTCATGTCTTCCTCCTAATCTTGGACGTTACATGATAGAATTACTCCAACCTAAGCACGCTAAACTTTGAAGTTCTTATGACTGAGCCACCAAAAAGGAATGTGAGCCACTCCTTAGGCGAGCCACATGTCCCAATCGAGGATACTTCACCAAGCTATGTTTGAGCCGCATCCGAACCGAGCCTCTTCCAGCAGAGCCATCTTCAAGTTTAGCCTCTTGCAACCTTTTGAGCCATTTAGTTCAGTTGTATGGGTTTGGTGCACCCAATTAAAAATATATAAATATATATATTTGATCTGAGATGAAATTGTATTTGGAATAAGTTGGTTTATGGTTGCTTGAATGTTCAAGTGAAGTTGGAGGAATTAAGACTGGGAACTTTCCATTTAAGGTGTTGGGTTCGACCTTAATCTTGGGGTAAAAGGTTGGATAGGCTTGGTTGCTTTGTTAAGCAGTAGGGTGATAGTTGACAAAATCATTGATTTTAATTTTGTTCATGTTTAGGACTGACTCTGGGAAGGAGTTGACCGTCAACCAGTGAATAGTTACTTTTTACAAATCTCCAGGTAAGAGATATTCCTATTAGACTCTACCTTAAATGTATGATTATGTATCATTGTATTACTCAGTAGTACGAGATTTTCTTATTGGATCCCCACATTAAAGTGCATGTATATTATGCATCACGAATTAATGTAGTTAAAAAAGACATGTATGACTGAGACATTATAACCATGATACATTATATTTGAGACATGCTATGGTTGAACATTATATGATGGAGTTATGTTTGATTGAGTTATGATCTTTATGATATGATATATTTATTAAAGCTATGATGTTATGTTAAATTTGTAAACCCGATATTTTCTTAGCCTATTCTAATTTTATGTTATTCTTTTATATGAAAGGAATAAAAGAAAAAT
>JBBPDI010000020.1:16509151-16520666 GCA_037974545.1 Cucumis variabilis
ACATTTTAATCCTGATTAAATAGAGACAAGAAGAGAACAATACCTTTTCAGAGCTTTTAGTAACCATGAAAATCCATTCAAACAAATATAAGCCATAATCGAGAATGAAATGAAAACTCAAAAAGCCTAGTTACAAGATCTTGCCCACATCAGTTCAACCATTGAACTACACTCTCTCTTTATTTTAGGCAAAAACCCTAGAGCAAATACCTTGGACAATACTGCCATAGTCTCTAAAACCATATAAATCCACTTCTTGAGGAAGGGAAGATAGAAATTTCCCAGATTCATCGCTGGAACTCTTAAAACAGAGGAATTGGGTAGCAAAATTAATAAGACACCAAGTATCCTAATGTATAATTCTCTTAGAAGGTGAAGTCTTGGCATGACCCAATAAACTTGAGGCTGATATTTGATAAAGTTCAGTAATCTTTATGAGAACAAACTTGAGAAAGAAGACGATCAGGGAAAATCAAAACTTACAGAAAAAGAAGGGCTGGGCGATTGAAGTCAGGAACTATAATTCAACGTTGTTTATGGGGAACAGAAAAACATGTTCAATTGGGGGTTTACTGGAAGATAGATAGAGTGTAACTGTGTAAGAAATACATATTCATTTAAATATAAATTTGTGAACTTTGATGTAGACTTTTTTTTACACTCTGCTGATTAATATTTCATTTTTGAGTTGGTTGTATGCAGACCAAATTCGTATAAAATCTACCTATAATATATATAAAATTATGAATTTTGAAAAACTTCTCGTTTCATTTATATTTTTTTGTTTTACTCTAGTGGCAATGTAGTCATTCCTCTAATTTTACCCAAAACTTCAAATTAATTATATTCAAAAGTCATATCAAACGTAACAACTTCAACATTAAATTCATACACTTATAATTAATTTTAATATAATGTGTTACTCAAATTTTTTATATTATTCAAATTCATAGTTATATGTATGACTTTTTATTTACTCTAAACGTTTGATTTTCTTGAAGTTCATAATTAATCTACATTTTATTTGCTCATTAAGTAACATTTATCATTTTTTCTTCATTCTTTATTCAAAACATAAATTTCTTCTCTTCATCTTCGCATAGTTGTTGTGTAGAATTTTTTTTTTCAATGGTCAATTGCTCAAACTTGAACTTTACACATGGGTTGATGATATAGATGTTCAAGTATGAAACAAAGTTGTTGATTTCTTTCTTAAATGTTCATTAACGTTGTGGACGTAGTTATAATTGTTGTTGATATTATGTATATGTTGCGAGTGTAGTTATGAATTTTGTTGATTTTTTTTTCTCTCCACCCGTATTCGTAGTTATAATTGTTGCTGATATTATGCATACGTTGTGAACATAATTATAAATTTTGTTGATTTTTTTTCTCCACCCCTATTTGTAGATGATTTCTAAATTTCCTTTAATTTTTTTTTTCTGTATAAGTTCTGAACATGAGGATGTTAGAAATACATATATATCTAAATATATGTATGTCTTTATATGTTTTTCTACTTCTCTGGAGAGTTAGACTTGGGAGACTGAAGAAAATTGGAAAAAAATAGCAATCATATCAAATTATCGGGTCATCCAGTAGCAGTATGGTGTTTTGATGATTCCGAAATGTAGAGAATGAGTTAGAAGCTCAAATTTGGAGGTTAGTAATTTAAAGATCTTCTCTACATTTTTCATTAAGGGTGTAAGAGCTAATTCCTGCTCGAAATGTCTAGAATAAGGAACGTAAATTTGTATAGAATTTCAAGTAAGACAAAGCAAGGTTGTTTGGAGGTTGCTTTTGATCAGACTACGCAAATTTAGAGCTCCAAATTCATAGGTTAGTTATTTAAGAGGTTTCGTATTGGTTTTATGAAAGAAATTTGAGGTAATGTGGTTAAACAATGGGGGAGATAAACAAGTTTTGGTGGATGTTTGTTGCTGTAAAATGACAAGTTCTACGCTTGAAGAGTTTCGATGATTCGAGGAGTTCAAGAGCGTTTCACATGTCCAAATTTTGAGGTAAACTTGTTCTAATTATGGGTAAGAAATTTACATAGGTTAAGCTTGATTAATTTGGTTGGAAATGAAGTGTTTGGATCACCAAAGTGCGATCCTAAAGTTAAGCCGAAAGATGAACTTATACTTAAGCTAAAGGTTGAAGATGATCTTTGTTTGTCATTATGTGCTATGAAAGTGGAATCAATATTGGAATATGGTTTAATTTTTAAGTCAAGAAAAGATTGGACAAATCTATAAACCTGAGAGTTTTAGCTTCAACCATGAGTGACAGAGTGAGTTTAAAAGTTGTTTTCAAAACATATTTTATTGACTAAATTAAATGTTTTAATCATGGTTTGAGTTTAAGTGTTTGCTTTGTACACCGATATTAGAAAGTTGCTTTAAAATCATGGGTTTAACATAAAATTTAAGAATTTGAGGACTTTTGTTCGCATGAGTTTAACATAGACTTACAAATGTTTTCGAGTAGTGTGATTTATGTCAAGTAGCATTGAGCTAAAGATTTCCAGCATTTAAGCATAAGTTAAGTTGAGCTTGAGATTTGGACAAGTATGTTTATAGCAAAGCATGTTCTGAAAGCTGTTGATGAGTTTATGAGATTCTTACTCGCTACATGACTAAAATATTGAGCCCGAGGCTAACTTGTTGATGTTGATGATGTTGAGTTTACTCAATGACTAAGATATTGGGTGTGCCTACTACTACATAGAAAAGTCATGCTATTTATGTTTCAACACAAATCCTTTGCTAGAGATTTCCTACTAAGAATTTATTACGAGATTTTGTATTGAGATTATTTACGTAATCTATTTTAAGAAAGTATGTTTTATTTAAAAATTAATCGCTCATTGAGATTTAACTCAAGATTTTCAAAACGTTTTCTCACTTTTCAGATAAAGATTATGGACCTAGAACTTAACTACTAGTGCCTATCTGCAAAAAGATCTTAAGATTTATTACAGTATGTATACAAGTTGTTTATATATGTGTTCATAACTGTATTTTGAGTAAAAGTTGTTGAATGATCAGTCTTAGTCTTTAGGATGTTGTATATATGTCGTCTATAACAAAGTTGTTAGGACTTAGTTATTGTAGTATGGGTTTGCATTGCTAATTTAATTTATAAAGTTTGTTTCCAGGTTTTGCAATGTGTGTATGTCTTATGCTTTTGGTATATAGGTAAGTGTTAGATTCTAGATTTAGTTGTAAGAATGATCAAAAGGTAATGTTGAGAGGAGAACGATATTTGTTGGCTTCACTCTCTCTTAGGCTAAGAGAAGGTAATCTAGGAGGGGGTGTGACATATATAGTTAAAAAAAATTATTTTAAATGACAAAAACTACTGAACGCTATAGCAAAAGTATCATAGATTATCTGTGATAGACCACAATATGCTACTATTTGTGTTTATCTATGTCATGATAGATACAAATAGAAGTCTATCTTAGTCTATTCCAAATAGAAAATGATATTTTGCTATATTTGTAAATATTTTGGTTCATTTCTCTAAATTTGAACAAAAATTAATTAATTAACTATATAATTAGTTAGTTATTTAAATCAATTAGGTTAGTTTTAATTTAGGTTAAAAATGGAAAATTTTTACAAATAGTAAAATAAATTAAAATATTTACAAGCTATAGCAAAATTTTGGATTCTATCACTGATAGTCTTCTATCACTATAGCATATCAATGACTATCAATGATAGAATTTGTTATACGTTGTAAGTATTTTGTAAAATTTGCTATTTTTTAAAATTCCCCTTAAAAAAACACTTTTGGTTCTTTTGTTTTTGTATCAATTTATTCCATCAACTTTTGTTTTCTCAAAACGAAGATATCTGAAAATAGCCCTTAATGGGATAGGACAGGGGGTGCGAAGGACAAGCAAGGACACTTATTTGTAGGAATGAGTTAGGGACACCTACCTCGTAGGTACAGAGATTGGGGATGCCCATCTCTGAAATTCATGAACGAGCTGATATAGAGTAATCTCTACCATCTCGTAGAGTAGATACTTGAGCTTCGAGCAGAAAAAACAAAGATTAAATTATTGTTTCAAAGGATTTATGAAATATTGTTTCTAGAAAGTTTATGAAAATTTATTTAGAAAAACTATCACTCATTGGGCTCGTTTAGCTCACACTCTTCAAAAAATTTTTTTCACATTCTAGGTAGAGACCATGTCCTCGAATTCTAAATCGTTGTTATCTATTTGCTAAAGGATTTTGTTTTATTATCATATGTGTCTTGTTATGTTGTACTTATGTTCAGTTGGTCTGTTGTGGTGACACACTTAGGTTTTGGAAAGGTTGATGTTGGGTTTTGTTTTATCTAAATAAAGTTATGTTATGTTTGTAAAAGCTTATGTAAAGTTTTCTTAATAAAAGATGTTACTCAGTTGTGTTAAAAAAAATTGTCTTAGCTTCGCTTGTTTATTCTTTAAGGGTTAAAGTTTAAGGGGCATTTGGTATCGTTCTTGAAGGGAGCGATATTGGTTGGCTTCATGCCACATCTTGAGCCTAGTAAACAAGTGCTTGGGGTGGGGTGTGACAGTTATTCTTCGTAACTTTTGCACTAACCTCATTTCCACCATCAATATCTTTTCTATCTGAAACAATCCTACCTGATTGGGTAATGGCACCCAAAGTAGTAGGACTAGGATTGACCTGATTCTCATGTAGATTAGATGGTTGAAAAGGTCCAGCAGACTCACTCATATATACCCATCTAGTGTTATTTTCATCGTTGGAAGGGCGTTTTTTTACCTTTGGAGGACCATGTAACTTCCAACACTGCTCCTTGGTATGCTATTGTTTCTTGCAATGATCACGGACTAGAAGTGGTTTTCCATTGCGTTCTTTTCACTGCCACTGGTAGCCAAGATTATTGACATATTCATAGCATTTGTAAGGGATTCCTCAAGACGGATTATATTTCAAAACAGAGATCCATGAATAAGGGCAGTCTCTGGCCCAATATACACCCACAAACTATATCAAACTTAGAGTTAAGACTAGCAAGAAAGTCATAAATCATGTCAATATCTTCAACTCTAGAATACTGTACACTATCACTGGACTACTCCAGACTAGTTCTCTACATAAATCAATTTCCTACTAGATAAGAGAGAGCTCGTTAAAAAAGGATGTAACATCCATGATCCCTTAGCTTGCATTCATGAACCTATTTCTGTAGTGTATATATGCGAGAGGCATTTTGACATTTGGAATACAATTTCTGGGTTGTGTCCCAAATATCTTTAGCAGTTGCAGTGTAGAGTAAAGATTTGCAATATGTGGCTCCATGTTATTGATCAACGTGGATCAAACAAGAGAATCTTCTCCTTTCTAATAACCTTTCTAAGGGTCCCTAGGTAGCTAGAGGACGAGGTATTTCTTCTATCAAAAAATTGAATTTATGTCATCCTTCAAGAACCATTTTTACTAACGACCATGAAAAATAGTTATTTTCGTTCAATTTTTCACTAAAAAATATCTTAAAGATTGTGTCACTGTATTAGTCACATAAGGAGAGGATAAAGAGGGAAATGAGGTTACCAGATTCTCAAAATACACAAGTAAAAATGTATGAAGACCATGACCAGGAGAATTGGATGTTGCCTCTAAAGTAGCCTCAATTGCCGCAACCTGCTATTGAAGCCCCTCTAGTTGTTGGTGAACTATATTCGAAGAAGAAGAGATTCACATGTTAAGGTTGGAATGTGCCGAAGACTCTCCAACTTCAAATATAAAGTTAGTGGATGGCAAGGCATATAGGTTGGACGACAAAAGCGACAATGGCTCGACGGAGGTAGATGACAGAACATGAAGCGACTCGTGGAAGACATTAACGACTATGGATGAACGGATGGGTAGGTTCGGGGGTCCTCGGTGGTTTGAAGTCATTGAAACCACCATTCATCCATGGCAGCACCAATACAAGCATCGACGACGGTGGCGCTAATGTGTCTCCTTTGGTTTCTAGCAAGTGTTTGACCTTCTAGGATTTCATCGACACCTTACTTTGATACCATATCGAAAGAAGAAAAGAGAAGAAACAAATAACAATTTTACATTGAAACCTTAGAACATGGAGAAAAACCACGTGATGCTCCCTTTCTTATTATTTTTCTATATATCATAATGATAAAGAACATTTATTTATAGGATATAAAAACCAAAATAAAATAATAAAAGATAATCAAAGACACTATAAAATCTTAACAAACTGTTTGCTTTTAATATATACAACAAGCCCCTAATTCTAAGAGTATCAATTCTGAGGCTATTGCATGTATCTTTCTTGTAATTGTATTGATTCTTTAATGCAATAGAGATTAATTCTTGCATATTTTTCATAACTTTTTAATTAGCAATGCATCTTTTTGTTCCGCAAGAACTCTCAATTCCCATCTTTTACCATTAACCCCAAATCAATTCCTTGATTCTTGATTTTTTTTTCTAATGTTTTTTTTTATTTGTAGCCTATTCACGAAATTACCCCTTTCTTACACTATTTTACCACAGTTTTGTAATAATTATTTTCTATTGTAAGATTGGGTGTTTTCTTGAAGTGTTTGAGGTTGTGCTATTTTTTTTTTACCCAATTAATATCAATTCTTTGGTTCACATTGTTTTTATTGTACTATTGCATGATAGTTTTTCTTTACCATTAATTATGTGCAATTGTAGTAATTCTTGCAACTTTAATTAAATTGATAAACGACCCCTACCTCAAAAACTTCTTTCAATCACTTTTGATGTAGAGTTTGAAAGGTTGAAGCATTATTAGTTCACGTGTGACCACCATCATCAACTGTTTTTAATTTACATTCTTGCGTATTCACAATGCAATCCACTTTTAGTTATCTTTGGTTTCATTAAGATTGTAGTTTTGAACAAAATTAAAACTACTTTTAATTTTGTGAGCGTTCGATCTTGAAGTACCCTAAGATTTTTACTTCTTTGACACTGTATACTTAATTGTGCTTAGACCTAGTTATCTTTATGTTTACCATACATATTGGATTGATCAACATGTCTTTCGATGAACGATTTGAATTACATATTTGTAACTTTTCAAAATGGGTTATATCGAGTATTACCAGGATAAGACATCCAGACTTATATATATACTATAAACATTTTGAGTTATTACTTAAACAAAATCTACTGTATGTCAACTACAACTACTAATTACCATTCAAGTTTTATTAAATAACCTTGGGTTTTGGTTACACAATTCCGAAAAGACGTAATAAAATAATAATTATTTTATTAATAAATACACTGCTTACAATATTACAAGCCACACAAGCCACGAGTTTGGGATGCATACCCAACAGCTTGTTAATTACCAGTTAGGTGGACTCTGCTTTAGCTAAGGCAGAGGACCTTTTTGTAGGACCATCTTGGTTTTATGGTAATCCTTCGAGCATGGGCATACATGAGACATGGTCGAGGCCAAACATGTAGATTTGAGGCTTGACTGATGATCAAGTTAACCCTCGTCCCTTGGTGCGTTATTTGGCCTTGAACCTTATTATTTTATTGTCTTTGTTGCTCTGTCCATCTATTTTATTTAGATGATATCCTTTGAGTCTAGCTAAAATCAGATACAGGACAAACATAAAATATATAGAAAGTTGATACTTGGGTACTGATATAATGTTTCAAAGATGGGACATGGGAATAAGATTTATTCTCATGGAGATTGGGATTGGAGACTCTGTATTATTATATATTCTCATCTTTTCTTTATACTCTTGTCAAAGGATTTTTTATACCCAGCTATTATTCTCATATTGGCTTTATACTCCTCTGTCAACCGTATTTGATGCTCTTTCTAAAAGTTAATGGTTTTTATAGCAAAATAAATTAAAATATTTACAAGCTATAACAAAATTTTGGATTCTATCACTATAGTCTTTTATGACTATGATATATCAATGACTATCAATGATAGAATTTACTATAGGCTGTAAATATTTTATAAAACCTACTATTTTTACATAATTTTTTGTTTAATTAGTAATAAGTTAATGATAGCTTATTTGGTTTCAAAATTGGATGAGAATGTATTAGGAAATTTGTTTTAAATGACAAAAATGGGTGAAAATATTTATAAATATAGCTACAATTTTACTTCCAATCAATGAAAATCGTAATGGTCAGATCATAGATATCAATCAGTGATAAATTTTTAGATTATATTCATATATTGTTGGTAGATTTTTGTCTATGTCTATTACGGTCCATCGCTAATAGAAAATAAAATTTTACTATATTTGTAAATATTTTCAATAGTTTTATTAGATTTGAAAACGACTCGATATATTAATACAATTTAAGAGTTTTCTTTTTCTTAGAAAAAATATTAGTTAACTAATAATCATAATTAAATCAATTCACTTGATTTTTAATTAAATTCATCTATTATATGAATTATTTTGAGGTTAATTTACATATATGGAACAAAACGTGAAAATATTTATGACCTCTATAATAAAAAAGAAAAAAAAACTCACGAAGCCACCATTATTTTTTCATAAATTTCAAATTTGTCCTTATTGATTTTGAATTTTTCAAAACGAGTATTAAATTTTTGTGCATCTTTTGCATGTTATTACCTCTCTTTCTTTATATTCCCATTTCTTCCTTTTTATGATTTCTTCATCTCGTCTTCCAAAATTTCTTCTTTTTTCACTACACGATCGTGTACCAAAATATAAACGATCAGTCGTCTATCCTAGCTGATAGACAAAGATAGATCACTATCATTATCTATTCCAAATAGATCTAATTGATCTTGGTGCATGATCGTTTAGATTTTGTACAAGATCGTTTTGATACAAGATCATGTACCAAGATCCTTTAAGTATTAGTACAAGTTTAGATATTAGTACAAGATCATCTACATGTTTAGATGTCAGTACGAGATCATGTACCAATATTTAAACGATCAATTGTTTATTTAGATAAACCACTATTATTGTCTATCTCATATAGATAAGTGGTAGATTCAAACGATCATTTACCAAGATCTAAATGATCGTGTGTATCAATATCTTAATGATCTTTTAGATTATATTATACGATGTTTAAATTAGAACTTTTTTCGCACGTGTGTGATCGGTTAATTATGGAGTATTTTTTTTATTTCATCTTGTAGGTTTGTGGACTTTTTTCTTTTTCAAAATTGCTCTATAAGATGAAATGGTTTTTTATTTTTCTTTTCTTTTTTTATATTTTTTTAAAAACCTCTTATTTTAATAATAATAAAAGAAATTGACTAGTCTACTAATTATTCCTTCGTTCATTTCCTATAATAAATTAATTAAAGGTTAATTTATATATATATAACAAAATTGAAAATATTTACCACCCGCTTATAATAAAATAAAAAAGCTGATGAAGTCTGCGTATAACTTGAGTTAATTTTCTCATAAATTCTAAAATTTCCCTTCAAAATTTCTTAATATCTCTTCTTTGGCGTCATCTTTTTTATAAAGACTATTTTTTTCTTTATTCTTTTTTAATTATCAAGTATTGTGTCCTTCTTCTATTTTCTTCTTTTTTCACTACACGATTTTGTACCAATATCTAAATGATAAGTTATTTATCATCTCAAGTAGACAAAGGTAGACCACTATCATTAATCGTTCGTTTAGATTCGTTATAATATCATTTAAACTGGGTACAAGATCGTTTAGATTGGGTATAAGATCGTTTAGACTATATACAAGATCGTTTTTTCGCATGTGCGTAATCGATTAATTGCGGAGTATTTTTATTATTTTACGTTGTGGGTTTGTGAGCTTTTTTTCTTTTTCAAAATTGTTCTATATGGTATATATACTTTTTCACTTTATTATACTTTTGAAAAAACCCCTTAATTAAAGTATATTTTTTAGGATAAGTTAATAATTAACTAAATATATTTATTTATTGAACTATTAATACATTAATGAAATGTATCACATTTATTACATAAAAAATCTACATATCAACAATGCACACAGTGATCTTATATATTAACCTTGCATCTTTTATTCGATTCTCAAAATCTTATTCTCAGTCATCTATTGTGGATTGATGTCTAGCAAAAATTTTGAACAAATTACTATTAAGTTAATCAAGTTATATTCAATCAAACAGATATGTATTGTTTTATACCATTGGATAACAGTTATTTCGTTCCCCTATAAATATGAAGTTTGACTCATGACTATTAGTGTTTCACCTTCAACAATTCATAGATCCTCTTCCCATTACATTATTGCATATATTCTCTACTCCATTAATATAAAGTTTGGCTATCTGTAAGCTTTGTTACTGTTCTCTCTTCTCATTAATTAACATTACATTACATATATATCATGCTCCATATATTATGATTTATTTCAAGTACTTCCAGAAACTATGTGAGTTTTCTTTGTTATTTACTGCTTTATTGTTTGTTATTAGTTTATTTTTTGTAACCAATGTTATTATACATGCATGCATGTAGACTAAATATGAATTTCTCTTGTTATTTACTGCTACAGTGTTCCCTATTAGTTAATTATTTATTGTCGTTGTAGTAAAAAAGTTATCTTTTATTTGTTTCTTTTTGTCTCTATTGTTTAATATCTGTAAACCAATAGTTATTATACAAGCATGCTCCTGACGTTAATCAAGCTATAATATTCTTTGCTGGGGAGATTAGAATGTAATCAAGTTACTTGAAATCTGAGTGTGTTACAGTGAGTGAGAAAGCGATATCAAAGACGAAACGGATATGAAATTACGAAATATGTAAATAAATGAAGAAAGGGTTGGATTGAAAACGATGAAAAAACAAACAAATAGGTTTGGTATTACAATTAAGACAAAAAATGCTCAACCCAAATATGAATTTAGATTATATTACATTACAAACTCATTTCATTACGAACCCCAAAACAATCCTTGTTTAGTATTTGATAACATAGAATTTCGTTAAAAAAATTAACAAATTGGAAATGAAGTACTAATCCATATATATTTTATAACTTACTGAATTTTTTCAATTTGGGATTTTAACATTGTCCAATCAAGATGGTCTCTTTCAAAAATGCTCATTTAGATTTAATAATATAAAATTTGATCTCAAAATCAAACAATAAAAAAAGTAGCTAATTTATCTGGTACAATTGTAATATATTGTGAGGATCTCTTAATCTTTCCTAATGTATGAGGTTGAAGAACATAAATTAAGTTACTTTTTTGGTTGATATATTTGTTTGGATGCATTATCATACACTTGCTAATTAATTTATTATACACATACATATACACACACAGATATATATACACTTAATATTCCAACAATATGGTAGCAAAGAAGGTCATAGATAAATGATTAATTAATAATGTCGTTAGTGTGGTATTTTATCTGCAGGATTAAAATGTCAAATGAAACAGTGAATGTGGATGAGTTGCAAGAATTAGCTAAGCAGTCACTTCCAAAA
>JBBPDI010000020.1:16533276-16547581 GCA_037974545.1 Cucumis variabilis
ATCATAGAGATACCTCCCTGAGAGTTTTCTTATTGAAGAAAAGTAAAATGGCCTCCCAGACCCCAACAACTTTACATCTCTTCGAAACAATCCCAATCGATAGGTTATTGCTAATAATGTTTAATTCAAATCGTACAAAAGAAGCATCATTAAAGCTTATTGTCATGTCAAACACAGCCTCTGAACACAGTTTAGGAATGAAAATCTTTGCAAGACAAATCTATGTTAACAACATTCGTCTAGCAGTGAAGCTCGTTTTTTCCCCTTACAAAACATTTAGAAGCGAAGCTCAAGTCCATATTCAGCTTCAACACTTAATATCTCAGTTAATCTTTAAGATTTCAGTTTTCACAAATGCCAAATGCATATCACAGAAAATTCATTCCAAGAAAAATGTAAAAATCTAAAATCAAAACAATAGACATAATAATATAGGGAGGATACAAATTGTGAGCTATTAAAATGACCAGGGTATAATAGAAATATTCTTCAGAAACATATATGCATAATATAGGAGGGATAATAACAGCAGCTAGCTGTTTCTAAGATTCGCGACAACAGTATGCATTCATTTCATATAGATAACAAATCAAATACCCGTATAAGACAAACAGACTTTTCCATAAGCAGGTTCGAAGTAAAACCACACATGACAAAACTAACCTGTCGATTCAAATCCTTTGCCTTGTCAGCGTAAATGCGAGATTCTGATGTTAATGGACTTGACATTTCACTAACCTCTGCAAAATTAATAATAGAAGAATACCTTCAAGCACAAGAAATAAAACATCTAGTGCTATAGAGAATTATATTCCTCAAAAAGTGTACAGAAAAAGGGAAGCAAGACTCTTCACTTAAATCTGCAACAATATTTAGTCCAATCAGAACAGTATAACCAAATAAAAAGGGTTGCTCAACCAAGTTCAAATTCAAATCCTCCCAACTCTTCAAGTCACAATGAAATACAAATATGCTGAGATGCTTTCAATAAAACTAGAAATGGAATGCATTTTTACACTAGTCAAGTATTGACCACAAGACATAACCAGCCAATGCATTAAGAAACAACAAGGATTGTAAAAGTTCTATATTTATGTTCATCAGGTGTTTCAAAACAAAATGCAGATATACTCATGTAAAGCAAGACAAGAGGTTCTTGTTTTTCTTTCTTTTTCAAATCCATACAACCTTCCACCCACTCTGGAAAAGAAAATCCCCAACCAATAGAAGAAGGAAACTAGCCCGCATGTTACAGGAAACAGGAAACAAGTTGTCAACTAATTACTTCCTTGCACCTTGCACCTTGCACATTGCTTTTATTCACAAATTTCAGAACTGGCTCTTTATAATTCCACAGGCATAATACACTCATGAACAAAATAAACAACTAAACTAGAAATGTATTCCTCTCCCCTAGTTTTTTGTTTGTATGTGCAAGTGTTTGAAAGAGAAAAGCTAGAGAGAGAGGAAGCATAAAGGGAAAGGCATCTTACGATCTAACTTTTCACCCACACCAAGAACTTCCTGGACATTTCAAGTTATTATTTGGTGTACTTCATAGAGTTCATCATTTAATTTTGCAATATTCCGCATGGTACGGGTGTCCTGATACAACTTCTTTGTTTTCTGTATGAATGTATCTTTTAAACATAAAAGACAGAAAGATCAAATCCAGAAAAAGAGGCACGGAGAACAAAGGTTCTTGTAGAAGAAATGAAGACAAAGGGAAATAAGAAAGTCAGCCCGCACCAGACTTGATAAATGCATATGGCCTAGCAGCAGTTTCAATGTGAACCCCATTAACACGCTCAAATTCATTCTTAAGGTCTTCAAGGTACTGGAAAGCAAGTTTTTTTGGGTAAGCACGGTCACACATTGTCAAATAGCAAACACGCCCTTCAAATATATAATTGAATGCTTTCAAGTAAACGTTAAATCCAGACACTTCTAAGAGAAGAGTATCAATAGTATCAATAAATATGAGAAGAAATGGAGTCAACTGCAATGTTCAAGAAAGTTTCAGTACCAACTATACATTCTGATTTGGTCTTCTTGGTATTGCCTAAATGGTGTACAAAAAGAGAGAACAAAACAGAGACCCCTAACCCAATTAGAGAAGACCAAACATTTCTTTCATAGTCATTGACAGTAAAGTAAACCAAAGGGCCAAAAGATAAGATCTTATAAAATAAAACCAGTAGAAAATCATTCCTGGACAAATTAGAGAATAAGAGGTCGTTATTCGTAGGTAACTAAAAAAGCATTTGGACCTTGATATCATCTATCACATAGTTCAAACTGAAAGAAACATTATATTTAAAAAACAATTCAAATCTGATCTCAAAGTAAATACTGAATGGATAAGGATGAACTTACTAAAATATACAAATATAAACCCAAGAAAGTAGAAGGCAAACAAGATTTGTCTTAGAGTACTTTGAAAGGAAAAAATAACAACAATGGGGTATGGAGAGTAGGGCATTTGGTAAAGAAGTCTAATATTCAACTTATTTACGAGTTTCTTTACAAATAAATGCTAAACATTCTCAACATTTCAAAACTTTTAATTAAGACTATAAGATTCTACGTGCAATGTATGTGTTTACTAATGAAAATAAGATATGAGTTTTCAAATGAATAGAATATACAAAAAAAAAATAAGATAAGATAACTCTCTGTATATATAATTCGAATGATAGAAAATGTGTAATATAAACTTGATATAATTTCAGAGAAAAACAAGTATAGTTATGTATGATATGAAATTAAATCTGAACTACTTCATCAATGTTATACTTAAATTTAGGGATTTTTTTTAAATAGCAAAATAGTAAAAAATATTTATAAACAGGGGTCTTTCAAAAAATAGAATAAAGCGGTAAAATATTTACACCTAACAATTTTGAAAATAGAAAAGCCTCACAGGTTCATAATAGAAAATTCCATAATATGTTTGGAAACGATCGTTTAGTACTTGGAAAACGATCCTTTATGATTTCATCCTTTAGATTTGGGTTGTCAAATCTCAACGATTTTTTTGAAAGATGACCGTTTATATTGGAGATAAATTTGGATATAATATATTTGGTACACGATTGTTTAAATTTGGACACCCAAATTTAAATGATATTTTAGAAAACTCTTTGCTAGACTATGGTTTAAATTTGGATACTTTTGTACCTGATCGTTTAGATTTTTTTTAGGATTCTTTGGTGTTTAAATTCGATCATTTAGATTTTGCTATCCAATGTCCCAATGGTTTTTTATATTTGTCACACAATCTAAACAACCAAATAAAAGTTTGAAAAAAAAAAAATAAATTTGGTACACAATCTTGAACAAAATAATGATTTGAAAAAAAATAAATGAAAATTTGTAGAATAAAAAACAAAGATGATGGAAAGAAGAAAAAAAATTGCAGAACAGGAAAAGAAAAAATACTGTCGAAGATAAAAAAGAAGAGAGAATAGAGCAAAACGTAATATGATGGTTACAATATAAACATAAAAAAACTAAAAAAGAAAATGGAGATGCAGGGTATCGAACCCCGTACCTCTCGCATGCAAAGCGAGCGCTCTACCATGTGAGCTACATCCCCATTATGTTATAAACTTTAATCTACTCTCTTATATTCTTGTAATATGTATAAAAAAGATCATTTTTAGGAAAGCATACGGGCAGGCTTGGCTGTAACTATCTTTTGTGAATGACCAAATTTTAGTGAATGACAAGACAATGCTTTCAAAATTTTAGTGAAAAGCATACGGGGGCAGGCTTGGCTGTAACTGCCTAACTACATGACCAAATTTTAGTGAATGACAAGACAAATAACATTTTTTAAAGTTTGGTTCAGCAAAAATAACAAAAATGTTTTCAAAATTCGTAAAAAAAATACTAAAAAAGTAACAAATATTCAAGACAAATTAACATTACTTACTATAAAACAAATTCAAAAAGAGCTAAATCTAACACAAATATATTGGGTATTTTGTAATTGATTGATATTATTATCTATAAACAACTCGTGTAATATGTTTTCTAAATTTAGTCTAGGATTCATCCAAAACTTAATTGGAGATAAATGAGATCTATTAAGCTTCATTTATACAATTCTTCAAAGTCAATTTAATACTTTTTGTATATTGTAATTACAATTCTAAAAGTTCACTCTAAATTTTTTTACTAGAAAATTCACTCTAAATATTAGTAACTTAGCTATATCTATATTTACTTATTTGAATATAGAACCACAAGATCAATAAATTTAATTATTCAATCAATTTGACATTTCAATAAATGAATATATTTTAGTTAAATATTATTTAAATTATTTTATTTAATTATAAATTTAAATATAAACTACATTAATGTATTAGTAAAAACTTTTAACATAACATACAATATCATTTATGATTGTATTATTTGAAATTTATTTAGACTAATATATTTATATTAATAATGAATTAAAATTAATAGTAATGATTAATCTATATTAATTAATTAATTAATTAAACTTCATTAATTTTTCATATATAAAAATTCTACAAGTTTGAAGATATTGAAAAATTCAAGTCACAGGGTCTCAATACTCCCTGGATAATAACTTGGGTTTTAAAATATGAAAGTTTATGAAACAAAAACAAGAATATTTAATGTTTATCTAAAATCACATTGCAATATTAGTGAAACAAACGAGTCATTTGTGTGATCCATATCCCTTATTTAGAGTGGTCTACTGCGATATACTTCATGCATAGTTTGAGAGCCTGTTAGACCTCCCATAATACTGCAATATAGTAGAAAAAAGAAGAAAGAGAATTCAGAAGTGATTAGGTAGTTTTAAGGATAGTGTTGTTTACAGTTATTTAAATCTTAGAGTTATTTAAGAAGGAAGGGGTAGTTTAAATGGGAAAAGCCTATGAGTGGGGGAGAAAAATTAGTTTGTGAGTGGGTGTTCATCCTTTAGAGGAGGAGAGAACAGAGTGTGTTTGTTCTTGTTGTTTTATAGTATTTTGTGTTTTATTTCCAAATTGAAAGTCTATCAACCTGTCTTTGTACTGAAGTTACTTTTATATCTACACTAGTGTTTTATCAAATCGGTATCAGAGCATTTTGTCTAGGTAAAGGAAAGACAATGGCATAGAAAAGGATCGAAGAGAGAAGTTAGAGACGTTTGATCAAGAGATTTTCGGCATACTCGCCGAACTTCATAAATTGTCGGTGATTGAAGAATATCTTGTATCATTGGCAAAAAGCATTGAGCGACTGTGAATTTAAACCGAGAAGCAACAACAGCTATTAATGAATTCAGTAGCTGGATTGCAAACGAATTCAGAAGGTAAGTCTTGATATACTTTACCTTATAATAGATGACCGATCCTTCAAAATTGAGTGAAAATAAGTCGAGAGGCACTGTTCCAATGAGGACAATCACATTGCGTGGAACCACAACTATATAGAATCAACAAGAAGGATCGGTACATAGATTAACGGATGCTGAATTCCAAGCAATGAGGGACAAGGGACTATTTTTTGTTGTGATGAAAAGTACTATGTTGGCTATAGATGTAAAGTTAGAGAGAAGAGAGAGTTGAGAATATTTGTAGCTGGGAAAATGGAGAGGAGTTAGAAGTTTTTGAAGAGGTGGATTATGGGGAAATGGAGGGGGAGAAGAGAAATAGTTGAACTTTCAATCAATCCAGTTGTTGGTTTAACCAATTCGGGCACAATGAAAATGAAGGGGAGTATCAATGATAAAGTTGTGGTAGTTTTGATTGATTGTGGAGCAACCCATAATTTTAGATCTGACAAGGTAACATCACTGTTGAAATTATTGAAGGAGGAGACATCTAATTATGAGGTGATATTTGGTTCAGAAACAGTCCTAAAAGGCAAAGGGGTTTGTAAAAATGTTGAACTGAATATTGGAGATTGGAGGGGGACAAATAATTTTTTACCATAAGAGTTAGGAGATGTCGATGTGATTCTCGAGATTCAAGGGATTTAGTCATTAGGGGTCACAGAAGTGGATTGGAGGAAGCTTACCATGGCATTTTATAGAGGAGGTCAGAAGGTGATACTCAAGGGTGATTCTAGCTTGACTAAGGCAAGAGTAAGTTTAAACAGTACAACAAAATCATGGTCCTTGTCTGATCTAGGTTTCTTAGTGGAATGTAGAGCTTTGGAGGTTGGTATGATGTTTGCAGAATTTTATGGAGTTGATGACATTCTCACTATGACTGAGTCTATTCCAAAATTATTGGGAAGGTTTGAGGATGTTTTTTATTGGTCTAAAGAGTTACCTCCTTAGAGAGGAATTAAACACCATATACATCTAAAGAAGGGAACCAATCTTGTTAATGTAAGCCTTATCGTTATGCATATCAATAGAAAGAGAAAATGGAGAAATTAGTAGATCAAATGCTTGCTTCATGGGTGATTCAGTTGAGTACTAGCCCTTACTTGAGTTCTATTTTATTTGTTAAGAAGAAATATGATAGTTAGAGATCCTGTGTTGATTACCGAGCCCTAAACAATATCACTATACCAGATAATTTTTCAATCCCTGTCATTGAAGAGCTTTCTGATGAATTGAATGAAGCGACTATGTTTTCAAAGATAGATTTGAAAGCTAGGTATCACTAAATCAGAATGCACTTAGAGGATGTAGAAAAAATGGCCTTCATGACTTAGGAAGGCTACTACGAGTTTCTAGTTATGTCATTTAGGCTAACGAACACTCCTACTTTTCAATCATTAAGAAATGCCATTTTTCAAGCCCTATTTGAGAAAATTTGTATTGGTATTTGTTTATGACATTCTAATCTACAAGAGGAACTTGGAGGAACACTTGCAACATTTAGAATTGGTCTGAAAATTTTGCGAGAAAATGAGTTGTATGCTAATTTGAAGAAGTGCAGCTTTACCAAGGCAAGAGGAGAGTATTTAGGGCATATCATTTCAGGTAAAGAAGTCGAGATTGACCCGAAAAAGATACAAGCAATTTTGAGAATGGCCAATTCCAACTAATGTACAAGAAGTTAGAGAATTCCTAGATCTCACAAGATATTATAGAAGGTTTGTGAAAAATTTTGGTAAGGTGGTAGCCTCCTTGACACAGCTACTTATAAAAGGAGCATTCAAGTGGACAAAGGAATTGTATATGACATTTGAAACTTTGAAGAAAGCTATGATGGTTTTGCCTATATTGGCATTACTTGATTTCAACCATCCTTTTGAAGTCAAAATAGATGCTTCAGGTTTTGGAGTTGGGGCAGTACTAATCCAATCAAATAGACATATTGCTTATATAAGCCACACTTTGCATTAAGAGATTAACCAAAGCCGGTGTATGAAAGGAAGTTAATGGCAATAGTCTTAATTAGTTGTACAAAGGTGGAGACCATATTTGCTTGGGAAGAAATTCATAGTTAAAACATATCAAAGGTCTTTGAAATTCTTGCTGGAGCAAAGAGTGATTCAACCCCACCACTAGAAGTGGATAGCCAAATTGCTCGGTTAAACCTTTGAGGTACTTTACAAGCCTGTATTGGAAAATAAATCAGCATATGCTTTGTCTAGAATGCTACCCACTATGCATTTAAATCAATTGACAACCCTTGATTTGATTGACCTACTGATTATTAAAGAAGAGGTGAAAAATGATCCAACACTACAAGAATTTTCATCTTTACCAACATAGAAAACGTCTGTAGAGCTTATGTCGGAGTTTTTTTTTTACATGGGTACGTTTCGTGGCCGAAACCCCATCGTCTTTTCCTTTGTCCATGTTATTGACATTGTGTCGGCAAAACTGCCCACATCAATTAAAATCGTGGGCAGAAAAGACATTTCTGGCCATGAAAAATTGTCAGTAGAAAAGTCTTTTTGTCCATAATCATCATCACGTCGATAAAAATAGACTTTTTGGTCATGAAAAATACGTCGGCAAAAAGGTATTTTTATCCATGATCATCATCACGTTGGCAAAAATAAACTTTCTGGTCACGTTTCTTTCGTTGGCAGAAACTGTTTCTACCAATTGCATGATTTTTGTTGGTATAAAGAAAATTTATCCCCATGCTAAATTTGTTCGCAGAAGTATATATATGTATGTGTCTGTTGGAATTTATGTCCTAAAACTAGTAGTTTGTAGTTTAAAATTATATTCTATTCAATAAAGTTGTTATTGATGACTTATTAGTAAAAATAAAAATATTATAATATTGAATGCAATAAACTAAGATTCTGGACTATCTACTATAGATTTGAACTTTATATAGAGACATAAACATGGATCAAGTTCAAGTATATAGCCAAAATAGTTTATAGTGTATGAATAAGGTTGGGCATCTTATTCTGGAGATATTATGGATGTGGCCCGCTTTATAGTTAGTATAAATGATGTGATCTTGAATCGTTCATGTAGAGACATGGAGGTGGGGGCATCCTATGTAAAGAATTTACAAAAGACTGGAACCATGAAATAGTCACTTTTAAGTTATAACACCATTGACTGTATAAAACTGACTATTTCGATTATGGATGACCTAGGTAACTTGATCTTAATTATGAGCTAACTATGAACTTCTATTCACACAGAATTATCCTTAGATCTGCATAGGTGAAGGCAGCTCAACGACGTTGGCCTAATAAGCCTACCCACTTTAGGGTTAGTAGATAGGTTGTTCTATTAAAGACTGAATTCAAGTCTTGAACAAGAGATCCCACCCTCTCATTGGCCCGAGAGGGATTTGATTGATAAGTTAGACCTTAAACAAATTGTTCAATAGTGAATCAGTAGGACTTAAGGAGCAAGACGTAGTATCGGGATAAAACAATAATTTGACCCAGCCAAGGTTACAAACACCCTGTGAAGTTGATCATGGTTATATCAGATTGACGGAAATATATTTATAGTGAGGGGATTGCAATTACAGGACTTTAGTGGAATAACCCATTAGTTAACAAATGTTGATTAGCTTGGTTTAAAAAAGTTTGGCTAGTTAATCTCAGACCATTGGTGCCTATAATCTATAGGTCCATTAGGTTTCCCTACTAGCTCATATGGAATTAACTTAGAACAATATGTTGGAATAATTCAAATTGTTCGAATTAGGTAAAGAGAGAGAAATTGACAAATATATATGATATAGCCATCGGTTATATGTTTGATATAAAGCCTTATGTTTAAATGTGATTTAAATGTTAAAAAATATGCATACAGATTCATATTCGGAAACTTAGAATTGATGGAAATGGTCAAAGTTGTAAAAAGTGAAAATGTTGACTTTTGACTTTGAATAGTCAAACTTTGACTGACTTTATATTCAAATTTGAGTTGAATTTTTGAAAAATGAATGTGGATTCATGGTTGCAAGGTCAGAATTATTCAAGACAGGTAAAATGGTAAAAAGTAAAAAGGTTGACTTTTGATTTGGAAAAGTCAAAGTTTGACTTTTACTTAAATGGACAAATGACCAAATTGCCTTTGGACTAAAGTTAGTGAAAATATCCAACATTTTGTTAGATAATTCCACTAACACTTAGTGGAAAAAGTGGTAACATAAGATGGTGACACTTAGCCCACTAAATTTCACTAGTGATTTGTGAAATGTGATGTGTTGAGATTTGGTGAACTAATTACATGCATTTTTTTTATGTAATTAGGCTATTTAAAGGGCTTAATTCAAAGTTTTAAGGACTTTTGAAAATTTGGCATTTTTTCTCTACCAAATCTCAATCCTAAATACCAAATTATTTTCTCTCTACCAAATCTCAATCCTAAATACCACCTTCCAATTTCCATCATGCTCTCTCTATTTCCTACACCTTACGAGTCCTATAACTCCATTCTAAGTCTGGAGAATAGCAGTAAACTCTAGTGATGGTCCCAGGTTCGTGTTTGTGAGGAGATATTGAGGATCGAAAGGCTTTGAAGGGTACACGTTTCTTTAACCCTAATTTATTTTAATTAGGGTACTTTACATGTTAATCTCTAAATTAGTTTAGATGCAATTAGTATAGAATTGATCCGTTATTTCTGTTGTGCATGTATCGTATTCCATCAATGTCAAATACATTTTTTAGATAGAAAATTGATTGTTGGTTACGAATGATGCGTCAATAGATAATATTTTCTTCTTTTTTGTCCATACACAAATTATCGCTTAAACTTTCTAACTGTCAACATATTTCTAGTCACACAAAAAAATGTGACAAAAACAATTTAAAGTTTTTTTCACATTTATAATTAACATATGCTTTTAAATTAATTTTTAAATATATAATGAATTTTCTGGCTATAACAAAATATATCAAACATATTATAATAAAAAATTTAAAAATGAAAATATTTTCAACCATTAATACTTTATCAAAATATGAAAAACCATAATTCTTTAGTGTGTCAAGGTACATGAGCTATATTAAATTTCATTTTGGCATACCAAAATGAACAAAAAAATATTAAATACACAAAAATGGTTAACTTAGTCAGAAAGCCTTAAGAAAATAGTCTTTCATCGCTCCTTCAAACCACATAAACCTGAAAAAAGTACATAAAAATGAATAAGAATATGCTAAATCCTAACTAACTTGTTTTAAATGAATCAAGTATAAAAACATGCAAAAAAAAACGACATATGTACTATAAAATATGTGTACATAAAAAGTCTCCAAAAATAAAAAATCCCCAAAAAAAGTGTCTAGGTGCCATTTTAACTCTCCAAACAACATTTACATGCCCTAAGTGCTATTTTGAAACTAAAGTAACTGTAATTAAAAATGTGCTAAAAAGTGTGTTAACTTTTAAAGGCAACCTACAAAACAAGTTTCAAATACCTAAGTGTGATAAAAGAACACAAAACTAATTACAATAAATCAAAAAATTGTCTAAGTGATACTTCTACAAACCATCCAAAAAACTAAAAAAAATGCCATATGCTTTAAAATGTCATGTATGTTTTAAAGCATCCAAAGACCTAAAAATGTCATAGTTTTCAATCAAAACGACAAACTTAAATTCCTCAAAAGGTGAAGGTTCAAACAAGATGCAAATGACCTAATTAGTATCCAAGTGTCTAAGTGATACTTCTACAAACCATCCAAAAACCTAATTGTGAAATACCACTATATGCATGATTGACCATCATAACTACAGGATAGTCACACATAATATTGAAAGATGCTTTAACAATATATATTTTTTTAATTTTATTTTAGGAAAATACATAAGTGTTTGAAGGTGCATCATTTTCCTCTCCTAGATCCTTTTTTTTTTGTGTCAGCCTACCTTTGTTTCCATTATGCAAGTTCATTGGTTAGCTTTTCCTTTGTTTCTTTAAGGTAACTCATCTCATTCTTCTCTTTCTCACGTGTAGATGACACATTACTATCTAACGGTTCACCACTTTTTGGGTTGACAGTTTGCATTAAGCGATTCTCTAATACAATTTCACATGCCTTCGCACTAGAGATCGTTTGAACACCATCTTCAGTTGACTCTACAATGATTCATTGCATTTCCAACTATATGAAAGATATAGTTAGATTAAATATATTGAATAACATATGAATTTACTTAGCATGATAAAACAAACTTACGTATGCATCTTTTGCCTCATCATTGATCCATCTTTCTTTTTCACGAAAATGTGTTTCATGGAATACCTATACCTCATGAACATCACAACCTTTTTTTATTTTTATATAAAAAGAATGAAATTGATAAAAAAAATGTCATACAATAGTACAAAAGATAATTACAATGCAACATACCTATTCATGTCAAACTTGGAGGAATGACTTTGCCCCAATGACATGGTTGGACTTGACAGCAAAGCAACTTCCTATGTTTATCTCTTGTTTTTTCTAATTGAAGTATTGATAAGAACAAGTACACTATATTCATGTTAAACAATTTGTTAAACTAAGGAGAACATATCTTCGATGCATTTGTTTTCCATCTATTACATTTAATGTTCCAATCCTCATGTGTTATCCTGTCTGGTGGATTGACATGAGTTTCAATAGGGTCATCAAATTCACAGTAATCTTTGTGCAAGTCTGTTCTGAATTCACTAAAAGTATTTTACATCTTTTCTTCCAAGTATTTTCTCACAACCACGTTAGTGGGGTCAAATTCAAAATGTGTCTACATATTCAATAATATATGTATAAATGGACCACTTTTACATTAAAAAAAAATATAAGAATGCACAAAAGAAACATAAACATACCTCCAATAGATCAAGCACTCCTTTATGCCTATGGGTACCACGCTTTCCAATTCTCAAAACTCAATGAATAGTGTTTCGAACTGCAGCACCAATGCCTAACGCAATTTTAAGGGCAAAAGTAGTTACTGGTTTTCCTCCTTCTTCGTTAATCTCTATCTTGATCTTTCCATGTTTTTCTACAAACTTGTCCAATTCCATGTTTTGACTCCTCTTTCTCGCCTTTTTAGTTCATGACAAAGATCCTAAAAGTAAAATAATAATAATAATAATTTCAATAACGTATAAGAAATAAACTTACATATCATATTAATACTTGATGGAGTGGAAGGATCGACTGATGAAGTGTTTGTTCAACTTCAATCAATGTCAATTGTGTTTGATCTAGACGTATCATTACGCTGCAAAATCAACTATTCGTGCTTAGACTTTAAAATAACATGTCATAAGTGGATTTATTAAATATATAATATATACCCTTTATTCATTACAATCTGAATCCAAAGATTGTAGTTGTTTAGGTTCGTCATTTATAAGTCATCATCGATTGGAGACTGATCTTGAGTGTCTATCTCTTCATGATCAACAACAGTAGACTCAATGTCGCGTCTACAAAATAGGATATAGTGTATGGATTCATCGACCCTAATTTAACTAGATCCTTCTCACAACTCAAGTCTATCATCTTCTAATTCTTCAACTTCTAAGACATCCCATGTTTATTTTGGACAATTTGCACAAGTTTCCAATTATTGCAAAGTTTTTAGGTCGTCAATGTAGAAACCTTGCACAACTTGAGTAGCTAATATGTATGCATCATCAGTGTACAAAAAATAGGAAGTAAAGATTATTTTAAACCTTAAATCACAACGAAATTTGTTCTTTTTGACATCCGTGTCTAACCAATTACATTTGAAAAGAGATACACGTCTATAGTTAGGATATTCTAAGTTCAAGACCTTTAGCAACACACCATAATAATTTATTTCATTGCCTTTGGTTTCTCCATATACCATGATTCCACTATTCTGAGAAGTCTGACAATTGTCATGCTCTATTGTATGAAAACGTAATTCATTTACAAAGCAACCATGGTATAAGTGCGCACTTGATTAATAAACCCCAATGTTGTGGAGTTAAGATCATCAAATGCTTAACCTCTTTCACGTTATGAATACATCTACATAATGTTACTTAGGTAGAATAGCTACTAATAGTTCAATAGTAAAACAATATACTTTGAAGCTACAAGCAATACTTACATGTGCTCTAAACCAATTATGAATTTCTAATTGGTGTCTTCTAAATAAATCTAATTCATCCTCTCCTCTAGTATTTATCAAACTCAAATGTTCTTTGCTTAGTAATCGTATCAAACATTAATTTTTTTTTGACATAATCATATACAATATGAACTGACAAGTAAATGATTATACAAAATGTACCTGCAATACGATTCTATTTGAGAATAATTGTTCAGAACATACCAATGGCACATTGGTTTATCTTTTGATAACATCCTTACAACTGACACCTCCCACTCATTAGTTGTACATTCTGTTTAAATACATCAAAGTCCCTACAACCAAGTTGTTTGTTCATTGAGTCATCATTCTGGGGATCCTATTAGATCTTGTCACTATTTCTGTTAGATACATCAAGCAGAAGGTCAAACATTCATTCATAATGGATGCTTTTTGTATGAAACCCCTAAGAGGAGCTTTGTTCCGTACATATTTTTTTAACGTTTGCAAGCTTCTCTCTATGGAATACATCCGACTATAGCTTACTGGACCAACAATCTTTGTCTTAGCTGGTAAATAAACTGCAAGATGTATCCTTATGTAAAAAAATGCAAATAGAAAAATTCTTTCAAATTTGTAGAGTATCATAATAATATTGACTTCTAGATGGATTATTGCGTTAGGGGAATCTCTCTTTAAATGGGGGATGATATCTGGAATCTTTCTTTCTTCTTTTCTCATTATTTTCTGAGATAAAAGAGAAGGAGGAAAAAGGATGTGCCTTCCTTATGCCTCGGGAAGGGGAAACTGCATTCCATGAAATTC
>JBBPDI010000020.1:16547681-16562643 GCA_037974545.1 Cucumis variabilis
ATAATTACACAAGATGGAATTCACTCCTTCCCTACTTTAGGGTAAGTAGATGAGTGTTCCCTTAAATGGTGTCTCTAAGACTTGAACAAAGGCCTCTACCCTCTCTATGGCACGAGAGGGATTTCTATTTATT
This sequence comes from Cucumis variabilis, assembly GCA_037974545.1. Taxonomy (NCBI): domain Eukaryota; kingdom Viridiplantae; phylum Streptophyta; class Magnoliopsida; order Cucurbitales; family Cucurbitaceae; genus Cucumis; species Cucumis variabilis. The sequence goes on from JBBPDI010000020.1 coordinate 16,547,815, forward strand.
TGTTGAACCATAAACAGGTTGTTCATTAGAGGTGCACTGGTATTAAAGGACTAGAGGTAACCTAGGGGTAAAATGGTAATTTGATCTAGTTGGTATTACGAACACTCATGAAGGACTAACTTACTATTATTGGTCTATATCCGTGGACACAAAAATATATCTATAGTGAGAAGAGTTCAACTGTGAGTCTTTAGTGGAGTGTACACAATTAACAAATATTGATTAATGTGGTTAATGAGTTTAGTCAATTAATCTCAAATAGTTGTAACTTAGGATCTGTAGGTCCATTAGGACCTCTTCCTAGATCGTAATGGATAATGAGATTTATTTATATTGGTTGTAATTTGAAATGTTATATAAATTTAATTTTTGATATGATTTAAATATTAATTTAATGTGAATTAGATTCATATTAAAATTATTGGTTATCAAAGAAACTTATATTTGAATATGATTCAAATTTAATTTAAGTTAAATATAAGATAGTTAATTTAGCTATTAATTACTTGAAGAATTAATTAATAGTTTAGTTTTATTTTATTTAATTAAATTAATATAAAACTCTAAGATATTAGAGAGATATTCATTAAATAAGATTTAAATGGAATATTAATTAAATATGATTTAATTTATTATTAACTAATTGATCAATGATTAATTAATTAGTAGATTTGAAATTTCTATTAATTTAATATTTTTTAAATTAATAAAATCCCACGATTCTCTTCTACTCTCTTTCCTACTTCATGAAGGAAAAAGAGTTATAAATATGCAAAAGAAAAACAGTTTTTCTTAACTAAAATAAAACCAATAATTTTACTTTTCTGAAAAAGAGTTTCTCTAAAAAATCTCTAAACTTTTTCTATCCCAATTGATTTCCACAAACAAATCTCATCCCAAAGGATAGGAAGGTCTCCAATGAGTGGATTTTTCAATTTAAAGATTTATTTTGTAGATTCAAAGACCTCAAACAAGTAAGTTTTTCTTTCTCTAATCTATAATTAGAAAGCGTACTTAACCTTTAAGTCTTAATAAGAAAATTTGTTTTTACATTATCTTGTCAATGTACTGGTATTTTGATATTCCTAAATTAAGTTGAGGAATGATTCTGTAAAATCTTATGCTGCCATAGGGTTTTTTATCCCTTCACTTCCTGTATCAGCAACTATCCATCCAGTATTTCATGTCTCTAAACTAAAATGGTGATAGGAGAACATTCAATAACATATCCATTGATTCCTTATATATTAGAGAACCATGAATGGATGGCCATACCAAAGAAAGTGTTTGGATGCTAGAAGAATCCAATAATAGGAAATTGGAAGGCTTAATCAGCTGGAAGGGACATCCACCGTGTGAAGCCACTTGGGAGAATTATGATGAATTTCAACAAAAAATTTCTGACTTTCACCTTGAGGACAAAGTGGTTTTGGGGGAGGAGTGTAATGTTAGACCTGCCATAATATTGCAATATAATAGAAGAAAGAAGAAAGAGAATTCAGAAGTGATTAGGTAGTTTTAAGGGTAGTGTTGGGTTTTATAGTTATTTGAATCTTACAGTTATTTAGGAGGGAAGGGGTAGCTTAAATGAGAAAAGAAGAGTATGTGAGTGGGGGAGAAAAATCAGTTTGTGAGGTAGTTGTTCATCCTTGAGAGGAGGAGAACACAATCTGTTTGTTCTTGTTGTTCAATAGTATTTTGTGTTTTATTTCCAGATTGAAAGTCTATCAATCTGTCTTTGTACTAAAGTATTTTTTACCCAAGTTGAATATAGAATATCTACACTAGTGCTCTATCAAATGTTAGGTACTAGATATTTAGTATGATGTCAGTTAAGGGATATAAGGGTAATTAGTTTGATAGAAAGTTACTAGTAGTTATTGTGTAAGTCTGGCTACTAGGGTGGTCACATCTTGTTATAAATAGAGAAAGGGTAAGTGAAAAGGGAGAATTTGGTGGAATGATTTGAGGCTTTGATGAGAGTACTCAAGAGGGAGGTTCCAAATGCTCTATACTTAGGCAATTTATCTTGTATTTTCTTATAGTTACAATATAACAAATTCAGATCTTGTTCTTGTTAGGAAGTATCCTAACAAATTGGTAGCACAACCACAATAATCTGGGTGAGAATCGAAAAAATGGTGCAAAAAGAAATGGAAGAACGACTAAATGTGATTGGTCAAGAACTTTCTGAAATATGTACAAATGTGTGAAAATTGCTAATGATTGAGGAGAAGTTAAGATCCTTGGTTGAGCGATTGAGCATTCAAATGGAGGAACAACACTTCATAACAAATGAAAATTAGGAACTTATTGATCGGTCATCATGCGTTTGGATCATTGCTAGAGGATGAGTCGAACGAAGTCAAGGAGGATGACAAAGAATTGGGAGAAACTCCAATATTGGTCAAAGAAGTGTGGAAAATAGAGATGAATAAGAACAAAACAAAAACAAAAAAACAAGGAGAAGCAGACGAAGAATTGAGGAAAGAGAAAAATATAGACAAAGAAGAGCAGAGGTAGTCGAAGAGAGATTGAGATATTATTGAAGTTGGATGGACGAAGTGTCGAGCATGTTCACATGATAGAAAAGAAAACCAAGTGCAGGTGGACGAAGAAAGTTATAAAGAAATACCTAATACTAGCGAAGATATGTTAAAACAAGAGGAAGCAAGCACTGCGAAAACAAACATGGTCAAAGCTAACATCTTGTGGATAACGTGGTTTGAATGGCTGTATAGAGAAGATGAAGAGGTGGGAGAAGGAGTTGGGTACAAGAAATGGTGTCAATGTTGTGGCAAAATTTATAGTAATTTAGTTCAAATATATATATACCTTTTTTTCTGAAAAGCATGCCTCGAGGACGAGGTATCTTTGAAGGGAGGGGTAATGTTCTAGGGCTTGGTTGAAAGTACTCAAGAGCGAGGTTCCTTGCCTTGTAATTGGGTTTATCTTGTATTTTCTTACAGTTACATTATAATAAAATTCATATCATGTTCTTGTTTGAAAATATCCCTAACAGAGCCATCCATAACCTTTATTTTGGGTGGTCTATTACGATATATACTTGATCAATAATGTTAAATCTTCAAACCACAGTTTTTTGAGTGGCTTGTCTATGAAAAACTTGATGAATTGGTTATAGTATATATAAGATGATAAAATTTTCATAACTCAATTTTGACTGATTTGTCTTTGATAGACTTGGTGAAGGCATAACGTGATTGTGAAGTTGTGACTGCCTTCTATGTAAAAGTTTTAATGTCTTTTCCTAGAGCTCTCACGTCAACCTAAAGTGCATGTGCATGACCTATCACTCTATATCGTGCAATTGACAAAAATTAAGGAGTATTGGATCATGCTTTGGGGGTCTCAACGATAATTATTGAAAGTTCAAGAGGTAATTCACTCTCTAAGTTAACAAAGTGTTGCCCTACCTTTATTATGCATCTTGTCCCACATTCGAAGTCTTAGCAATGGGCGTGGGTATAAATAAAATATAAAGGAGGTAAAAGGGCTTTCAATGTGTGAATGTAGTGGAAGAAAAAGCTTTTCCCCCACACGTGCGTGCTACCACCTAGTTAGTCAAGCAGGCGAGTTTGGTAGAAAGGATCTAGTTTTTTACTATGTTTCCTTTTAAATTGTTACTGTGCAATTAATTAATTAAAACATTTCCATAGGAAATAAATTTATTTTACCTACATGTTTGAGAATTACTTTTCGATTGATTCTATTCCTTGTTTGGACGAGTGTACTCTTGATTTATGGAGGAGTTAACACAACAATCAACATACAACATTATTCATTGATTTAGCATTGAGTTGGTGATGAAATTTACTTTCAAAGCAGTGAGATTACCGCTACACACGAGCTTAGTAGGACATTTTGGTTCATTACACTAATGTGTCTATCAAAGAATTTCAAAGAAAGTCAAAGAAAAGCATATAACGTTTAAAATAATCATTTTTAGAAAAAAATGAATGCTTTTTATATGAACCATTTTCTAAATCAATAACAAATAAAATTTACAGAAAAGACCTGATAAAGCTAAATAAGTGCAAAAAATGAACAAAATAGAAAATAGGTAATAGGTAATAACCGAAAGTTTGTATTTACTATACAAAAAAGCGTTTTTTGGGTACATCCTCCGATTATATACTAATTATTATACTCTGTACATATGTTTTGTACATCCTCCGTATTCTTTTTCCCTTTCATATTAACATAAGAGTTTAGTAGTGAAAAAGAGAGATGTTTTACTTTTTCATCCTCGTCAAATTACAACAGTATCATTGCTCTTTTTCTCTTTGCTCTTCTCTTCTTCGTCAACGATCCAATGCAGTTATTACGATCCTATATAATTATCACATCACATATGTCAACATTATCTTTTTAAATATTATGTTAAATATGTCAACATATATATACTTATGTCCAAAGTACCCTATTAAAAGTATACTTTAATTCATTTATGTCTTTCACTTTCTAACATATTACTTCAAATTTTTTTTAAAAAAGAAAAAAGAAAAAAAATCCTTAGTAGTTGTTTTTCAAAAATGTTGAACAATAATGAGTTATATTAGAAAATTGTGGATAGAGACAACTTTGAAAATAAAAGTATTTTTAGTTACAACAATTGGAAGAGAATTGAGGTTGACACTTTAATCTTTAGGGAAGAAAATAATTCTTTAATCTTGAGGGAAAAAAGTCCTACTAATTATATAAGGTGTTTTTTTTTATATAAGCTATAAATGAATTTTTAAAAAATGTCAAATAAGCAAATGGTCTTTTTTTGTTTTCAAGTATATTAATTAGAATTTTAAAGCTCCAACTAAAAAGAAAAAAAAATCCCAATTATCTCTAAACATTGTACTTTGCTCATTTTGACCAAGATAAAGGATCAATTAGTCACAAAAAGTGAAAAGGCTAATATATATAGTAACCAATTAGTCACAAATAAAGTGAAAGCTAATAAATATACCAACCAATTAGGTCACAAGAAGTGAAAGCTAGCAAATATACTAACAAGCAAAGTTGAAACAAATTAAAATTAGAAGAGTTTAGAGATATGTTATAAAATTTTAATAGACAATAATTCTAAAAGTATGCACGCTAAATTTGATAATTTAACCTAACCTCATGATTAATATTTCTTAAACAAAACATTATAATTTTTCAAAGACAAAATTAATTACTCATATGAGTTTCAATCATATCCCATGAACTTTTTTTTTTTGGAAAGCTTAAAGAGTTTCTTATTAACCCTCAAAGGGTTGAAGTTTTCTCTAAAAATATTATCTCTTCAAAACTTTTGTTAATAAATTCATGAACGTTAAAATTTATGTCTGCTTTTATGTGTTGTTGTTTAAGTAAAACAAATCTAAACACCTAAAAAATAAATTTGAAGTAATTTTAGGAAGGAAGAAACAATAATGGATATAGTTTATGTATAAATTAAGTGTCTTTGTTTAATTTTCTTTCATGTACTTAACAAGTGTTCGTATGACTTTGGTTCAAATCCTACACTCCATTTGTACCTAAAATAAAATTTTTGTCATGTAAGTTTTGAGATAATTATCAAACATAAAGATAATTTTTTTTTTGTATTATTATTTTGAAAGAAATTGTCCCTACCAAGGTTGGTTTGAAATAGATTTCTAGCTCAAAAATTAAATTGAAATTGAAATTTACAGATTTAGGAGGAAGAAAGAAAAGGGGAATTAAAAGCATGGATAGCATGTGAAGAAGGGGGAAAACAAACTAACCAATCATAAACAGAAGGACTAGTTTGTTCAGCTCCTTCAAGAGGACGGCGGCTAGGATAATCCACCGATCTTCTTCTCCCAAGTCTCTTCACATGATCCTCCCCTGATCGCGGCGTCTCCGGCGCTACAATCAACACCGTACGATCCCACAGATCAAAATTAATCAACACATTCGTCCATTCGGATTCCAACACAAATAATATTAATTATTCTACACTTACGAGTGGAGGGGGGAGTCCTCGGCGTAGATGGTGCGGCCATCGGCGATTCAGGGAAAGAGGTGGGACTCTGGGAAAGCGTAGGACTGGGGATTTGGATTCTAGGTGGAATATTAATATTACTACTATTATTCGATAGGACGTCGTTGGATAACATCGGCGGAGATCTGGAGGCCGAGAAGGAGTTATACTTACGCAGCCGACTGAGTCCGGAATCCGGCGCTGGACCGGCGAGGGTTTCGTCCCATAATTTTTGGAGGAAACTCATTTTTTTTTTGTTGATTAATAATGAATTAATTATGATTATTATCTTCTCCTGTGTCTGCCACTTATGGAAGAAGGTTGAAGAAGAAGCTGGGGAATGCTTTTGGGTTTATAATGAAAGGAAGATGGGGAAAACAAAAAAGTGTTGTACTCAATTGATTGGATTTGAGTGGCGTTCTCTTCTCTCCTTCCGGCTTCATCTATATGGCTTTCCAGCTTCCAATTTGGATTAAAATAAAATTTTAAAATGTCAATATCACTCATTATTATTATTATTATTATTATTTAGGCAAGCTGGAGAAACTAATTAAGAATTCAGGAAGACGAAGACTCACGATTCTCTTAAAAAAAATTGCAAACCATTTTATTGATATATTTTTATTTAATGTAATTCATCTCAATGGAATGTATTTCTTCAATCACTAATTATAGAGAATATGATTCATATTTGTTCTTGGTTTCATAACCATTTAACCATTGGATAATCTTTTGTTTTTTCTTTTTTTCCCTACTAATTATTCTTCAAAATTCTTATTCTACCCTCCAAGAACAAATGCAGCTCTTACTAGATATCCATTTGTTGAATCTAATATCTACTAACTGAATCCAACTCTTTCACCTGATGGAGCATGATTTTTAAATTATATATATGTATTTGTTTGTCAAATCTAATAAGTACTTGATTTTTATATCAACCTTCAATTTTTATTTATATTCTCTATTGATTATAAGTATTTGTTTATAATTATAACATACATAACTTAATTTATGAATTTTGTTTTTGTTTTGCCTATTAAATTATAGTTTAGAACTTAAGATAAAATATCTGCATATATTATATAATAAATTTGCATCCGGGTTTTTCATCAGACAACTAAGTTATACTTTAAATTTTGATATTTCAATGTGTGTTGTATTGAAATTTGCACTCTTAAAAAAATTTAAATGCAAAAATATAAGTTATAAGAAAATGACCAAAAAAAGTGAGCTGAAAAAAAAATTATAGAGAATTATTCAGTAATAAAAGGAGAAATTAACAAAGGTACAGAAAGGGAGCACTCAATTTAGAAAACAAATAAATAAATTGTACACCTTTTTTTTTGAAGAAAAAATGTTGAGATTAGAGTCATAACAAACATTTTCAATGGAAACAAATAACTAACTGATAATTAGAAATAGACGTGTAAGATTAATTATATTTTAAAAAATTATCTACAAGGATTTTTTTTTTTTTTTTTGTCTAACTTCTGTATAATTAAAAACGATTTACTTTGCCATTCTAAAAAAAAGTGTTATAACAAAAACTAAAGTTTATATAACACAATTTGTGTGGTTACCTATTTAAAAACTTTGTAAATAATAAATAAATATTATTTTTAAATTCTTAAGTTAACATTCCACTAGGATGATAGTACAAATTGATACACTTATGAAATTTAATAGTTTAAAGTCCATATCAAAACTTAAATAAATATGTATAAATTAATTAATTTAATTACATGTTTCTCGTTTTTCGGTTGAGAATTACAATTTAGGTAAAAGTAAGAGTGTAATTGTTAAAATGTATGTAATTATGTCATGTATTACAACTTAGGTAAAGGTAAGAGTGTAATTGTTAAAATGTATGTAATTATGATAATTATTTTAGCAGAAGAAATTGAATGTAGAGGTGGAATCTCATTTTGAAGACTCATAGAATCCATGTGTCATCAAGGTGAATCCCGTTAAATAGAAGAAAAATGGATGCGTAGAATTGAAAGGGTGTGATAAAGTGAGTTGGATAAAATGAGTTGAAGCTGAGGCAGGCGGGAGGAAGGCGTAGCCGAGCCAAATGAGTGATGAGAAATGAGAAGAAGAGGTCTCATCATAGGGAAGTGGGCAACTAAGCACCAAAACTTTTTTCCCGTGGAGCAGTGACATCGATAGCGACGTGGCAAATAGAAATTCCACCATTCCTATTTATTTTAATTTACACGTCAGTGGATAAGATTTTAAACCATTGAATAAAAAAATAATAAACAAATTTTATTTTAAAGGGATTGGCCCACACACTCGGCATCATGGATGGAAATATCATTTTAACGTTGAATGGTCTATCACACACACACTCACACACTGTTTTACATTTTATGATTATGTTAATATTTCAATATTCTCTTACAGTTCATAGCTGCACAACATAATGATTCACTATATAGTAAAAGAAAGTGAAAATGATTTAATATTCAAATGTAAATTAAATTCATTTCTCAACAACTTAAAATTGAGTTGAAACCAATTAAGATGATTTATTAATGGATAATGAAAGTTATATTTGTATGTTTTTTTCATTTTACCCAAATAACAGTTAAATTGAGTCAACTTTTACATCTGTTTTAATTTTTAAATTTATTTTGTATTTTGTAACATATTATTGTATACGTATCAATTTGATTCTTCATTTGTTTATTCCATTCTAAATTGAAAGAACTTTGAAAGATTTTTTTTATATCTTTAAATTGAGCGGAGAGCAAATATTTACAAATTTTATTAAAATTTAGAGAAATTTTTTAAAATAGTAGATTTTACAAAATATTTACAACCTATAACAAATATCACTGATAGTCATCGATATGTTAGAATGATAGAAGACTATCAGTGATTGAAACTAAAACTTTATTATAGCTTGTAAGTATTTTAATTTATTTTGCTATATTTAAAAATCTTCCTTAAATTTAAGTAGTTTAAGGTTGAGTTTTACGAGGTTAATTTATATATATATTTTAAATTTTATGTCAGAATTTTTTAACAGAATGATATTTTGTTATATAGGTTGATAAGAGCATTTTAAACATTGTTATATATAATAACGTCTCTTCACATATCATTTAATTCAAAAAAAAATCCCTTAAAAATAATATGGTATCAATTATGAAAGATTTTAGTTTTTGTCTTTTTTTTTTTTTTTGTTAGTATGAGAAGATATAAAGTTTTTATTATTCTCTGAGAATCTAATTTAATTTGTGTATAGAAAAAGAATCAAATTTGATTGAGAAACAAAGGAGACAAAGCTAAAATCGTAAAATAAGTGAGCTTTTCTAATTGATTTGATATACCAACAACAAAAATAAAATAAAATAGAACTGAATAGAAAAATGTAAATAATGGAAAGAAATTAGATTGTGGTTATAGAGTATCCATTTTCTACGTCAGATCCTTATCATCTATCCTCCATTTCAACCTTACATTGTGATTTTGATAGTTCTTTGCTGCATTTTCCTTTTATCATTCTTCATTTCTCGTTTTCTTTTTTTAATCAAAATAAAATAGTTCACTTTAAATTTTTATAAAATAAAAAAAAATTGAAACACATAAGAAATCATCATCTAACTCTCCTCTTCAGTCTTCACCTAAAAGACCCATAATTTGTTACTTCTTTATCTTTGTCTTTCAAATACACACATATATAATTTAAACTGAACTGTCTTTACATGTAACAATTTATTAGACTGTACTCCAAATTTCATTTGAAAAACATGTGTGAGCTCAAATAAATTTTGATATTTAAATATGTTTTTTTTAAAATTAATATTAATTATTGGTGAAATGAGAGAGTTAGGAGAAAGCGTATTTCTCGAAGGGTCTAAAACACATGCAAAAGTTAGCTGCAACCCCGACCCCATATAATTAGTTTGAAAAATATATGTTTTGTGATACTCATAAGAAATATCTTCCAACACTGTTAAGAAGCGCATTGGGAGTTATCGATGATTTAATGGGGCATCAGAAGTTAGTAATGAACTTCAATTTTGACACTCTTTGTGTGTTTTTCATGTATTTTGTGGAGGGGTGGGTTGAACTAGATTCCATATTACTTAAGTATCTCGAGTTTGTTGTCGTAGTTTTTGGAGGAGGTGTGGTTGAATTGTTCATAAAGTAATAGGTTTTTGTAGTCAATGGGTTAAAATTGGAGGGATGTGTTGAAATTCATCCCAAGTTATCTAAGTTTTTAGTTTTTATGTGTTTTATGGAGATCAGGTGGGTCGGAATTGTTCCTATTGTTACCCTAAGTTGTCACACCCTGCCCCCGCACGCGTCTTGTACTTCACTATGCGACAGGCGACGGGACTTGAGCAACCTTGATGCCTTAAGTGAAACGTCAGAAGGTTCAACTTACGTCTTTGAATCTTGGCATTATAGCCTAGTTCAACTTAACACCTTAAACTACTAAGCAATAAGAATAACATAATGCAGAGGAAATATTTAACAACAATCTCTTTATTAATTTAACGATATGCAATCCAAATACATTTTACATGCTTTCTTAAATACATAAACTAAAACAATGAGCTTTTAACACCTTGCACAACTTCGACGCTTGATAGCACCCCTTTCCTTATTCTAACTTGGCCTTAACGCCTAGTGATTACCTGGGGAGGAAAAAATTAAAACGCAAATAAAATCTTAGTGAGTGATAAATTTTGAAAACCTTTTTGGACATATATTATACAAAATCGTTTTCATAAACATGGCTTCCATCGCCTCATTTCATAAAACAAAAATCACACATTAGTCTTTCATAATCCTTTCTTCCATTCACATACATAGACTACTGTGATGTCCTTTTCATAAACACATGACTTCCTAGTTCACTTCCTACGGTAGAAAAGGACAACATCCCTTGGAGAATTGATCAACTTCACTCCACCATGCAATCCTTTTCTACATGATTGTGTTTACTCCTCATGTGCACATAATAGTTAGCTCAATAATATGAATAAGACTAATGGTATATTTACAACATAACATACAATCATTAACATAAAACTTTACTTAAAGCAAATAGAAGCTTTCTTTCGAAATCATTCCTTTTATAAGCATTAACATATGAACAACATTACAAATCAACAAGAAGTTTAAAAGAAATCATTAAAATCTTTAAACAATTTGAAAAATCACACTCACTAGAACTCCCTTCCTTAAAACGCTTAGCTTTAAATCTCTTCTTCTTGCCTAATAACAATTCTACACTTAGTTCTTCTTAACAAATTTTCAGAGTAACCTCCTTCTCTTCTGACCTCTCCTCCTATTTATACTAACACTAAATTGGATTAGTCATTCTTAATTTTCCTTAAGCTTACTCTTGCTTAAAGTAATACCCATGTAAGTCCAATAACTTTTCAAACCATGCTTAGCTTAAACCCTTACATGTGGCCCATTAAGTGTAGTTAGGAAATTTTCCAAACTTTTCCTAATTCTCAATGTTTGGCTTCAGCTTGCGTTGAACCTCAAACCACCCAGATAATCTTGCCCGCCTTCTTCTTTACCTCATGTCACCTTAACTCAACGACAAGCATCAAAACACCTAATTTCTAAAAAATTCTTCTTTAAAGACCCTTAACTTCTCATTTTTCAATATGACCCTTCTATTCGAATACGGGTCTCACAACTCTCCTCTCCAAAAATTTCATCTCCAAAATTTTACATTTACAACTCCTTTTCATTTGTCTACCCAAAACCTTTTCGTGAAGGCTGTTGTACTGAGTGTGACGCCATCCCTGTTTGCATTGGTTCTTCACCTACTTTAATTTGGCCTTATCTTGGCATTCACTTTTGTAATGCCATGTCTCTCCATACTTGAAACAAACAATGTTTTTTTTGCTTACAAGCCCCTGAGTGTCATTTACCACATTCATTTAACTTCTGTATTGGATTATGACTTTAATACGATCCTTGACTGAATGTGGGCTTGGACTTTTTACTAGAACTTCCAACACTTTTCTTCTCTTTTTCTTCTTCTTCTATGCTTAATTATGAACTCAGTCCCTTTCCTCCCAAACTTTTCTTAACTTGTAGAGCTGCATCCACTAACTCTTACTTAATCACATTGCCTTGCTATAGCCGTGATCGCGTATTTGATTGTATTGTATGCTATGTTGTCATACCCCACATTTGTCCTGAAACTCGTTTTGTGGTAGGTGACGCAAGTTAAGCAGCTCTGACGCCTTAAGTGAAACGCTAGGATACTAACTTCTTGAACTTAAGTTTAATCACCTAGTTCCAATTTAACTCTTTTAATACACTTGAACTTTAAAATTAGGCAACAAGAAATACATAACACAATGGATAAAGTTAATGACTTCTTTATTACTCATCATCCAACGTTCTACAATGCAGTACATGCTCCTTAAGTACATTGATTATACAATAATCTTAAGAAGCCTTGATCAGCTTCAACCCATGATATCTCACCTTTCTTTTCCTAACCTTGGCCTTAATGCCTAGTGACCTTAGGAGGAAAAACTTAAAATATAAGTAAAAACTTAGTGAGTGATAGTTTCAAAAAACCTTTTGGACACACAATGAAATGATTTTCATAAATATGGCTTTCATTGCCTCATTTCATAAAATATAAATTGTGCATTAGTCTTTCATATTCCTTTCTTCCAAGTACACGAACCATTCCTATGCATAGACTACTGTGATGTCCTTTTCATCAACAACATCCATTGGAGAATAATTTTCTGGTTTGAGTTCTCGTTGCTCAGACCGCTAAGCTTAATACGCTCCTTTATGCATTGGTCTGCTTCACTCTACCATACAATCCTTTTTTACATGGCTTCCTTTACTCTTATGTGCATATAATAGTTAACTCAATGATAAGAATAAGACTAATAGCACAATATAGCATACAACAAAATCATCACACATGGAGCTTTACTTAGCATAAAAGCTTTCTTTAGAAAATCATTCTTTTCATAAACATTAATGGATAGAAACAACATTACAAATGAACAAGAAATTCAGTAAAAAGCTTTGTAAACGTTAAACATTTTGGAAAAACACTCAGAACATAACTTCTTTCTTCAGAACACCTAGTAAGTCTTCCTTTTAGTCGATTAATTTCAAGTATTTCAATATAACCTTTTTTACTATTGACCCTTCTTCTCTATTTATACAAATCCTAAATATCAACGCCATGTTGTTTATACAACAAGTGCATGAGCTCACTGAAAAAACGGGGTCAGCCAATCGATCGAGTGGAGTTGTTCAAGGAAACACACGCTCGAGATGGCTAGCTAGTTCATTTTGCCAATGGCTGCAGATGTTTATGTAAGTTTCTGCTATGCTTTTGTCTTATTTTGTACGTACATTTCATTTACATGGTTCTCAACCACTCTCTGGAGACAAGATATGCGAAACAATTTTCGATAAACGACCAGGCTACTTAAAAGGCCTTAGTTGAGGCTCTAGGCTAAAGTTTCGACATGCCGCTGGCAGTTCTTCCTCTACATCCCATGAGCGAGAGATGCACACTAGGGAGGTTACTAAGCTAAGAACTTGTCTTCAGGAAGTAGAAGAAGAAAGTAGATGGAGGCACGAGCAAAGTGCTCAAAAGATGGAAAAATGAGGAAAATGATTGAAGAACTCTCTCAGATAGTGAGAGGATCTTGATTTCTTCATTTAATATACGTAATTTAGAACTTTTACGTTCTTTAATTTCTTATTAGGGTGATATATATTTAAACTTTAATTTCGTATCATCATAGGTTCGAAGGCATGAGGGACTGCATCTATATCGCTTAGATTAGTTTTTTAATTTTTAGCTTTTTACTTTTTAGTTTAGCTTATTCATGCAATTTTCACTACAAGAAATAGTATTTATCGTGACGCCAGAAAGGACGTCGCTTAAACATACGTCGCTTAAACCAACTTCTTATCACGGATTCCTAATAATCAGTGGCGTCAAGCCTAACCACTTCGCGGTATGTAAAAATATATCTTTTATATTAAATTTTCCGCGGCGTGGAGAAGCATGACGTCGCAGATTATCAGGAATCCACGATGTTAGGAGTCACAACGTCGCGAAAAGTGGGCACAAAAATCAAACGTTTTAACTTTCCGTGACGTGAGTGACGCAACATCGTGGATTCCTGATAATTCACGATGTTACACCATGGAAGATGAAATACATTTATTACGCTGGCAAAGGAAACCGCGACGTGATGTTGCAGATTATCAGGAATCCATGACGTCGCGTCACCCATGTCGCGAAAAATTGAAACGTTTGATTTTCATGCCCACTTTCTGTGACGTCGTGACTTCTTGCATCGCGGATTTCTGATAATCCGCGACGTCACGCTCTCACGTCGTGGAAAGTGGAACAGAAATAAATTCGTTGTGTATACTTTCTGCGACGTGCTAATTCCTCACGTCGTGGATTCCTATAATCCGTGACCTCACGCTTCTCCACGCCACGGAAAGTGGAACAAAAATAAATTCGTTCTGTCCACTTTTTGCGATGTGGCGTCGCTGTTAAGGTTCTTCCGTGATGTTTTCGAAGACGTCGTGAAAAGTCCCTCCTATTTCTAAAACAGAAATCGTTCTGTCATTGCACCGAGAGGAAGATTGAAAAAGAAGAGGAATCGATTGAGAAAGAAGAAGGAGAAATCGACCGTTCGCTGTCCATTGCCGCTCATCGTCTTGAGGTCATTTTTTTTTTTTATTTTTTTCACATTTGAGTGTTATGTGTATGTGTATATGTAAATATATATGTTTAGGTGTATGTATAATTGTTAATGTGTATGTATGTATATATATAT
>JBBPDI010000020.1:16619949-16631238 GCA_037974545.1 Cucumis variabilis
ATTAGAATTTTTTAGTTTCTTGATTACATGATTAAACAACTCTAAAGAATACTAAATAATGACCTACGAATTTAATAACACGCTAGAAAATTACATGACCTTGCATATTCCTGGAATATATATCTTCTAGACAATTATCTTTGCATATTCGAAAAAGTCATACTAAAGAACTTAAAAGGATGATACGTACTATTTGGAAATTACAGATGTGCATTTAACATTTACTACCTTGTTCTAATTTATATTGCTTCTTCTTGGTTAGATTATATTGTTTAGTGTTTGAGTTGGATCAGTTACTGAAATTTTTTATGTGTTTTTGGTAAAGGTCTGAAGGAAGGAAAGGTAGCATGTTGTGGAACTGGGCCATTCAGGGGATCTTTTAGCTGTGGAGGAAGAAATGGAGAAGAGTATAAGTTGTGTAATAACCCAAGCCAACATTTATTCTTTGATGCTGCCCATTTCACTGATAAGGCAAACCAATTATATGCTGAGCTGCTATGGAATGGGAATCTCCAAACCATCAAGCCTTACAATCTTAAAACTCTATTTCATGTTTAAGTGTTTGCGGGATCCACCATCCCGTTGAACCTCTTCCTAATAATGCAATAAGTTGGGGGTTCGTTCCTTCTAGTAAAGTGTGTGCGCTTGTGTGCAAAACTATTGTAATGTATGTGCTTACCCAAATTATGAGTGTTAAGTTCTATCTCTTCATCGGAAGATAAAAGGGTTTTTTTCTCTCTCGTATACTTTTCCTGCCATTTATGCTGAAATAAACTACAAGAATTTGAGGAATTCCCGACATTTAAAGTAGTTTTCGAAAGATAAGGAGTTGGGAGAGAAGGTATCTCTTGACGGCGATCATAACACATTGAGAGTAATTTACAACTCCCGACACAGTATGTAGAGTTGGAAACTAGGAAACAAAAGTTAAAAACTAAGGGGAAAACTCTTGACGGCTTAAATTAAGGCGTCAAGAGTTTTAGGGTAACGCCTGACAGCTAATTTAGTTGTCTAGTGTTAAAAGGGAACTCCTGAGGCAGTACGAAAGGCATTAGGAGTTCCCTTTTAAAAACCATCTTCAAATATATAATTCCATAGATCTGAATAAGGATTCCAACCTTCGTCTATCGAGTCGAAAAAATTGGTTCATGAGCATTTTCGTCACTCCTCTGATGTCCGACCACTATGCTCCTCTCATTGTTCGTCGCCGCCACCGACCATCTCTCAATTTTGTGAATCTTTTCCTCTTTGATTGGTAGAAATCTTTGCTCATGTTTTACAATGTATTACGATGATTTGAGATAAATTGTTGCGTTATGATGATTTGAGATAAATTGTTGTTGTGTTATGATTTTAGTTGTGATATATGTTGTTTTTAGTTGTGATATATGTTGTGTTGAAGTTGGTTAATGTATGATTGAGTTGGTTGTAGTTGGTTTAAGGAGACCATACTTTGATTTAATTTTGATTTTGCTAGACATGATTTTGGTACATGTAACTTTGATCTTGCTAGATTTATTTTTTGAGTTATTTTATCTTAGGTTGGTTGTTTGATTGAGTTGATTGCTGTGTTGAGGGGTGGGTTGTGTTCTTTTTGGTTAACTTTGTTCGTTAAAGGGTAAAGGGTGTAATTTGCTTAACTCGTTGGTTTAGGGGTGAATGATTTTGTTTAACTCTTGTTGCTTAACTTTACCTTATTTTGGAAAGTTGAATGGGGTTTTATGGAACTTTTTAGTCGGAATTTTGGATTTTTATACTTTTGTAACAATGTGCTTTACATTGTAGGTAAATAGTTGTTTGAAGATGACGTTGGAGATGATTTTTCGAGATGACATCTTTTCTTATTTATTTATTAACACAAATGCACTTTGTAGACCATTATGTAAACTTTTTTTTATATTTTCTGTTAAAATATACTATAATTTTGTATACATCGCATTTGTGTTACAATTTTGTTAATTAATATATATTATTTGGTTTTGTTAATGTTTTTTTTAAATTTTAGTTGAAGATACTGCAAAAGAAATGAATCTGACTATTAAAACAAACAAATTGCAAAAAAAAGTTGAAGAAATGACTTTCGACAATGCCATTGGGAGTGCTTGATCTCTCCCGACAGCTCTAGTTGTTGTTAGATTAGTTAACAACTCCCATGGTGATCTCCAAGGGCCCGTCGAGAGTGGTCACAAACTCTCCATGATGTATGGCACCATCAAGAGTTCATGACAACTCTCGAGGCGCTCCTCGAGCAATAGTTAAGTGATCGTCAAATTCTCATAGTGATCTATGAATCTTGATATACTTAGGTCACTGTTTTTTTTCTAAAAATCTCTAGTATTGAGAAAATACTCTAACTTTTGAAGAGTTTGCTTATTATAAAGCTATACTTAACACTGCTCACTATTTACTTTTGAGAACGTGTATGGTTTAATCCATTAACTCACTAAATTTTTTTTTAAAAAAATTATTTGGCTTGGTATTATACGTTGAGTTGCTATGGAATGGGAATCTCCAAACCATCAAGACATCTCAACTAAGTTAAAACATCCGTAGCACTTTCATTATCTTCCATTTCGTTCCATTAAAAAAAGTTTTGAGAAGTGGAAGCAAGTTAGGGATAAATCCACATCAAGGGAGTTTAAAACAAACAAACAAACAAACTCAATACTTAGATAGATGGTTGTAGGGCCGTAATTTTTAAAGAGTGAAGACCAACAGTGCACCAAGAGCAATACATTTTCCCAAAGTTGAATATTGATGCATTGAAGGTGTGATTATTTCTCTCAAAGCCATAAAGTCCAACAAATAGCAACAAAAATATTGAATACGATCAAATTCTTTATTTGAGCTGAGGTTGAGTATGCAAATACAATTGCACGATCTAGATAGATGATCAACAGTGTGTTGTTTCGTGTGTTTCTAGAACTAAAAAACTGTTTGATAAAATATTAGAAGTGCAATTTGTCATACACCGTTTAAATTGTAGAATGGAGATTAGACTTGAAGCTTATAAATGGAGTCTATGTATGTAGTTTCATGTCGTTTCAGTTAGAAACACTTTAAACTTATGTGCTAACCCTAATTAAATTGTATTCTCTAGTTGAAGTGAAAAGAAGGTATACTAGTAGTCAAAAGCTATTATTTTGTATGATTGTAATAATTTTTTACATTGTAGATTTTTTCTAGTTTGTGATTTTTCTCCAAGTTAAGAGTGTTCTATGAAAAATTTTATGAAGTATACCAGTCTGGATTGAGATGTAAATGTGGCTAACTTTTCTGTAGAAATTTTCAAGTGTTAATCCATCAATTTTTTAAAACACCCCCCATTATGTCTTAACAGAATCTCTCATTAAGGGGTGTTTGGCCCCCAAGTTGGGTTAGGTGGGTGGGTAAAAAAAAACTCATCCACCAATGACACAATTACTTCTTTCCTATAATAATGTTGAAGAAATTGACACAAAATAAAGAAACACTCTATTAGAGCAGAGAGTAAATAAACCCTTTCTTGATTTTTTTAATGATGAATAAAGGCATATAAATGGTCAATTGGTACAACAATTACAAGTAACTAAATAACAACTTCATAACAACATTGAAACTAACATTTAACTACTGTAATCCCCCTCATATTGACTTAAAGGATTGACAATGTCCATCTTGGAAAGCAGTGGAGTAAGAGTATTGCTTGGTAATGGATTGGTAGTCGTTTAATGTGGCCATGAAGGAGTTTTTCTATAACAAAATGGCAGTCAAGCTCAATATGCTTCATACATTCATGGAAAATGGGGTTTGAAGCAATGTGGATTGCTACATCATTATCACAGTATATGATAATAGGTAAGGATGAAGGGAATGTAGGTCTTTCATTAATTCTCTTATCCAGACAAGTTCATTTGTTGTTGCAGCAAGTGCTCGATACTCTTCTTCTATTGATGAACAAGAGATAGTGGTCTGTTCCTTTCTCTTCCATGATATTAAAGCTTCTTTCATGAACATGAAGAAACCGGTGGTAGATTTTTGAGAGTCAATGCATGATGCCCAATCTACATCACTCAATGCCTTCAATTGGAATATGGATGACTTTTCAAGGAAGATGTCTTGGCTTGGGCAATTTTTTAGGTAGCGTAGAAGTGTATTGATGGCTAGTTGATGGGGTTGGCAAGGTTAGGCCACATATTGGCTAAGTTTTTGGACAACAAAGGTGATATTTGGGCGAGATACAATAACTTATAGAAGTCTGCCAATTTGGCGTCTGTATGTGGTTGTGTCAGGGAGGATATCTCCAACATCATATTGGAGTTTTAGGTGTGGGTTCATGGGTCGAAGGGCAGGTAATTGTAGGATGTATTGTCTTTAAGATAAGAATAGGCCGTTGGATGAACTTGCAAGTTCTCATCCAATAAAGTATTTTAGAATGCCAAGGTCTTTGAGTTTGAAACAAGTATGGAGGAGTTTCTTTAGGAAATCAATTTAGGTTGTTGAGGGACAGTAATGATTATGTCATCCACATATACAATTAAGGCCAGGTATGACTCTCCCTTTCTTTTGACAAATAATGAATAGTCTGATTTTGACTGTGTGAATCCAAGCTTTTTTAAAGTATTGGAGAATTTGCCAAACCATTGTCTTAAGGCTTGTTTCAAGTCATATATTGACTTATTGAGCTTGCACACAAGTTTTGTGTGAGATGAGATAGAGGTGGTGTGTTTGTAATCCAAAGGTAAATCCATGGACACTATTTCAAATAGGTATCCATTGAGAAATTCATTATTGACATCTAATTGTATTAGAGGCCAATTGAGAGAGGTAGCAAGTGTTAGGAGTACCTTGACAGCGACAAGTTTGGCAACTGGGGAGAAGGTCTCCATATAATCTTGTCCTTCTTGTTGAGTGTATCCCTCGGCAACTAATCAAGCCTTGCATTGTTCAACAAACCCATGAGCTTTATGTTTGATTTTATAGATCCATTTACATCCAATGGAATGTTGGTGTTTTGGTAGGGGAACCATTGTCCATATATTATTTTGTTCCATAGCTTGTAATTCATCATTCATGGTTTATCTTTGGTGTAGATGAGGTACGGTTTAATGGTAGTATTCGGGTTCATATGTGGATGAGATGGTTAGGGTGAAGTGTTTGCAATTTCTGGGAAAGTTTCTCTTATGAGAGGTAGTTTTGAAGTGGGAATTTGCAGCTGAAGGGTAAGGGTTGGTTTAGAAAGAGGCCGCAATGAAAATCTTGTAAGTATGATAGGGGTTTGGAGACTCGAAAGGACTTTCTAGTTGCCAATTTGCCAAGAGGCAGTGTATTAGTGTTTGTATCAGTATTTTCTACACTTTCAACGTTTGTGTCAACAAAATTTGTATTAGTTTCTTCAGTATATGTTGTATTAGTTTCTTTAGCAATGTTTGGTTCATTGTTCATAGAAATGTGTCGTCTTGATGGTTGAGTATATTGGTTGTTTGATCCTCTACTTCATGTGGTGTATTTGGTTGAGAGGTTGCAACGTTCCTTGAGAAAGCCAAATCTGGAAAGGGATCAATGATTTCATCAGTATGAGTAATTATATGAAAGGAAGAAATATGTTCATAGAAGGTGACATCCCTTGAGACGAATACTCTTTGATGTTGAATATCAAGGAGTTTGTATCCCTTCATTCCTGGTGATAGTCAATGAATATGGCTAGAGTGACACGTGGATAGAATTTAGATCTTTCTGATGTAAGGGTGGATGCTAAATAGAAACATCCAAAGGTTCTGAGAGAGTTGTAGTCTGCTTGTTAGCCAAAAAACGATAGTGAGGGGTTTGCCACTATATGATTGATGAAGGTAATTTGTTGATTAGGTAGGCAACAGTCATGACATAGTTTTCCTATAATTTTATTGGCACTCGTGACTGAAAAAATGGAGCTCGTGAGACATTTAATAAGTGTTGATGCTTTATTTCAACTATGAAGTTTTGTTCAGGGCAGCCAACACATGAGTATTGGTAAATGACTCCATTGGCATTGAAGAATTCAGTAAAGGTTAGTTATGGAGCATTGTCAGATCGAAGTTTCTTTACAATGACTCAAAACTAGTTTTCTTTAAGTTTGAAGAATTGTACATCTAACTTTCTTTTAAGGAGATATATCTAGGTATATGTTGAAAAATCATCCATAAGTGTTAAGAAATATTTATGTTCACCTCAAGTGAGGGATTGATAGTGACCTCAGATGTCACAATGCTAAATATCAAACATTTTATTGCATATATGGTTGTTTGATTGAAATAGTAACCTTCTTTGTTTAGCTAAAGGACATACTAAACAAAAGGTATTGTTTTGAAAAGTTTCAACAAATATCACATTTTTCAAGAAATTTACAAGTTTATGAAAGAGGTGGCCAAGTCTATTGTGCCATGTATAAGAGGATATACATGGTGTAGAAAAAACATTACAATGGTGGGAATTAGTATGCAAGATAAAGAGACCTTGCTAAAGTTTAGCTTTGCCAATCGTCCTCAAAGAGTACTTGTCCTGGATCAGATAGAAATTATCAAGAAACAGAACTTTGTTAGGTGATTTTATAGTCAAAACACTGATTGATATGAAATTGAATTGAAATTCAAGGATGAAGAGCACATTTTCAAGTAATAAGTCAGGAGATATATGAACAGTGCCAACAAATTGTACAAATAGTTGTGTGTGGTTTGGGAAAGATATATTAAAGTTAGTGACAGATTTAATAGATGTGAATAGTTCCTGCGAATAGCAAATGTGAACAGTTGCTCTAAAATCAATAACCTAAAAAGGCAAATCAGATATGTAGTTTGGTAGAGAATAGAAAGTACCTGCTATATGAGATGAAGATGGAGAAGCGAAAGATGAGGTATTAATGGTTGCTGGTAATTCTATTTCACTTTGGCTAAATGGGATTGTAATATGGTGAGTAGTCCTTGGCATTGTTTAGTATTCATACTTGAGAATGAATCATTGATTGTAAATGTGGTTGATGTGGTGGTGGGTTATATCTTGGGGTTCCGGTTGGTTTTATATTTAGGAGGGAAGTAGTAGATTCAGTAGCACTTTTCAACAATATGGCCTGGGATATTGCAGTGAGTGCATAGAAGATGGTCTTTCTTCTTTGATGAAGAATTTGAGGGGTGGGAGTGATTTTGATTTTGTGAAGAGTTTTTCACCAACATGGCTGAGTTTTCAGAATTTGCAGAGGGATGGAGAGTAGTGGTTTGGGAGATTGAGACACGTTGTTCAACTTCTTGGACTACTAAGAAGAATGCTTTTTGTAGTGTAGGTTATAGTTCCATGAGAAGCAATTGAGTGCAGATTTAGGAGAAAGATTCATTAAGTCGTCCCATGAGGAACATCATTACATGTTCGATTTGAAAATAGTATTGGAGACCTTTGACTCCTCTATATGAGCATTGAGGACGATACATGGCAAGTTCGTTCCAGAAAGTCTTGAGTTTGGCAAAGTAGGTTGTGACGGAGTGTTGATCTTGAGTCAGATTTGATAGTTCTCGGTGTAACAGAAAAATGCAAGGTCGGTTCTTTCTTTGGTATCTTTGTTGGAGATCTAACCATATATTCTCGGGTTGAATCTACAAAACAAATGTTGGCAACAATTTCTTTTGAAAAAAATCCATGCGGTGACAATGTTGTTATAGATGATCCAAGAGCTTCGCAAAGCATCAGTGGGGCAAGGTAGAGTTCCGTCAATGAAGCAAACTTTATTTTTTATGGTGAGGCCAAGGGTGAATTGCTCGATTCCAGAAAGTGTAATTTGATTATGTTAGGAGATCAGAAACCAAGATTAGATTTGTATTATCCGAATGATGAAAATAGTATGGGTTTTCATACAATGCGATGACGCAAAGAGGTATTGGAGTGGGGTTGGTGGTTGAAGATGAGCCTTCAGAAGCACCGGATGAAGAATGTTGAAGAGTGGGGTTTGTCTCAGCCATGGTGGTGATTGAGGAGGATTTAATTCTCAACTAATACCATATTAGAGCAGAGAGTAAATAAATCCTATCTTGATTTACTAATGATGAATGAGGGCATATAAATAGCCAATTGGTACAACAATTATAAGTAACTAAATAACAGCTTCATAACAACATTGAAACTAACATTGAACTACTCTAATACACTCGAAAGAAAGAAACTTTTGTTTAGAAAATTTACAAACAAATTGACACTTTTAAGAGAGCACTCTTTTTCTCAAAATTTCTTACTAACTCTCTTCCTCTTTGCTTACTTTGTTTGCTTTCTTTGCTTGGTTTACTTGGTTCACAAATGAGGATCACACCTTCATTTATAGGCATGAAATCCTTTAAACCCAATCCAATGACTTATCTAGAACTCTAACTTTCTTTTTTAGATATTTTTAATCTCATCTTTAACTAAATAAATTCTAGAATTCCTTAATCTAAATAAAATCTAGGATATTTCTAGATTTATTTTTTGAGATATTTATTTACATCATTTACCATAATTCTAGATATTTTATCCCATCCTTATCTAAAAAAATTCTCTAGAATTTCTTTAACCTACAAATATAAGATATTTCTAGATTTTTCTTTATGATATTTGATTATATAATTCTAAAAATTTATTCTACACATTAATATTTCAAATACATTCTAGATAGTGTTGCTATATACTTTAACAAATAAAATTACCAATAGTAAAGATAACATAAATAGAAACAATAGTAACACACGACAAGAATTTTGGTCTTTGTCGACAATTTTTTCTGACAACGATAAAAAATGTAGGCAAAGATATGATGTATCGACATACTTTCATTGCATTGAAACATCTTCATCTTTGCCGACAAAAATATATACGTGGCAAAAAGTTATATGGTTAACTTTTAAGTTGGATTTATGTCAACGTTTATTTTAGTTTATGGTCACGTATCATGTGTGGACAAATATTTTTCGATGTAATTTACATGATGAAAAACTCCACTTTTTTATACATATTTATGACAACGCAAAATTTATATATATATTGATGCAAATAACGTGGGCATAAGTTTTCTTTAAAAAGAAAAAAAAAAACTTAATTTCTTTACTTTTTCCTTTTTCCCTCCTTCCACACATTCCCTCTTTTCTGCACCCAACTTCTCCCTGATTTTCTTCTTGCGGAACCCCCCATTTTCCAGGTTGTCAGGTTTCACCTCAACGAATGAGTCATTGAATGGACCCCCATCTCTGACCCCCCTGATTTTCTTCTCCTCAACGTCGATTTCCCTCTTCTTACAGACCCCTTTTCCAATACTGATTTCACTACTTGTCGAACGACTCCTCTGCTCCTTGTCGAACGGCTCCACTACTTCTTACTAAACGGCTCGTTGCACCCCCCCCCCCCCTCTGATTTCACTTCTCTCTAAATAGCTGCCCTGCTTGCCGAAATCCTTGTCGACTAGCAAACCCCTCGGAGCTATAAGTTCGGTCTAGCTATTGGTAATCATTCTAACTGACGGTTGATAACTCTTATGGGATATAACTAATGTTACACTTAGAAATATGCTATAATATATGAACTATATATATTATTGATATATAGCGAAATATTAATTATATTAGGAACCATATATAGATTTTTGGTTGGTTTGAAACATATATAGAGATTTTTTGTCTTAAAGTACATAGGTCATTTATTCTTTTTGATGTTTTTACACTTTATGAGTTATTTGTCTTAAAGTGTAATTTTACTTTATTTATTTTGATACTTGATTCATTTAAAACAAGTAGTTAAGATTTAGCATGTTTTTATTTATTTTAATGTACCTTTTTCATATTTATGTAGTTTAATTTGAAGGAGGGAATGACTATTTTTTTAAGACTTTCTGGCTAACCATTTTTTTTTGTATTTAATATATTTTTTTTTGTTCATTTTGGTATGCCAAAATGAAGAATAATATAGCTTATGTACCTTGACACTAATGAATTATGGTTTGTCATATTTTGACAAAGTATTAATGGTTGAAAATATTTTCATTTTTAAATTTTTTGTTGCAACATTCGATATATTTTGTTATAGCTAGAAAATTTCTTTTTACTAATAAAAATTATTTCGTTGGCAGAAGCAGTTTCTATCCATTACCAAAAAGTCTATTTTTGCCCAGTTTCTGTCCATTACCAAAAAAGTCTATTTTTGCCTACGTGATGATTATCGTGAGTAAAAAGATCTTTTTGCCGACATTTTTCTAAAGATCTATCCACGTTGCTTTGTATCGACAGAGGCCAAAATTCTTATAGTGCTTCGATGATGCAACACCTACATGTAAAGAATGTGCCAAAAGATAATTCACAATTAAATAATTACAACATTATACTTCTCCCTCACCAAATTGGGTTGTGGGGAAATTATATATTGAATGTCCCCTACTTGGACTTGCCCATGACAATTCATAGAAGGCCACACTTCCCCATCTGCCACAAAATTGTGTTCATGTAAGATTTTAAAATTATTTGTTGTTATTAGTATTAACTTATAGGTCTATGTTTTCAGTGAAAATTATCAACAATTTTTTATTTCATAGTTTTTAAAATTATTAATTTTAAAACTCCCAAATGATCTGATGTTGGCATTAATTTTTCTAACTCCATAATTCTAAAATATATTAATGGTTGATGTAACATCACTTAAAATTAACTTAGTATTGATAGAATATACCACTTAAAATTAACTTAATATTGATAGAATGTACGAAGATATCTATATCTTTGAATGGATCCAAGTATTTGTTTAAAAAAAAATAATAAGAAACTTAATCTTATTTACTCAATAAACTGTAAACAATATATGTTCAAGGCTTGATAAGATTTATTATATATGATGTTAATCGTGTACTAAAATATGTTAGAACTAATTACTAGACTTTCTTATAAATATATGTCTAAGGCTTAATTTTTAAATTTGTTCAATTTTAATCATTTAACTTTTAAATTGTTAATTTTCTACTAGTCAAATGTTCAACTCTAACGTATATACACTCTTATAGTGCCTATATTAACGTGCTATTATACCCGTACTTAAAATTAATTGATAAAATAAAGATAAAATCTATGATGGTTAGTTTTAAAAGATAAAAATGAAGGAGTAAGTCAGGTGAGGATGTAAAAGAGAATTTAGATTTTAATACAGCAAGAAGTGAAAATGCAACTATAATATTGTTTTAATTTTTTAACTTTTTAAAATAAGATACTATTTCAAATTGTCAAAGTGGAGATTTGTTTTTTCTTGAAAATTTGGTAATTTGCTTGAAATCAGTACAAAATA
>JBBPDI010000020.1:16676667-16694586 GCA_037974545.1 Cucumis variabilis
CTTATGGGAGTTACTATAGGCAATAAATAAGGTGCATGAGTTGGATCTAAAAGACAACTTGTGAGAATTAAAAGAACGTAAATTTAGAAAACAATTGCAACCAAATACATATAATGAAGAATAGTTGGGTTTGAGGCCAAACAACTTTTTCAAAGGGCTGATATGATCAAGAACTGAAGTAGAAAGTCTGTTTATTAGGTAGACAACGGTGGAAAAAGCTTCATCCCAAAAGGTAAAAGGTAAAGAAGCTTGCGACAGGAGAGTGAGACCCATGTCAACTATGTGTCTATGTTTTCTTTTAATTAAGCCATTTTGTTGGAAAGTATAGGGGCAAGTTAAACGATGTTCAATGCCATGTTGTGATAAGAGAGGTATAAAAGGTTTAAACTCACCACCACTATTAGTTTGTAGTTGTAAAATGCGAGTTTCCAACAAATTTTCAACCAGATTTTTAAATTTAAGAAAGGTCAAATGGCCCTCAAATTTGGATTGGAGAAAGTAAATCCATATCTAACAAATTTTGACATACATAAAGCTAATGTAGTATTGAAAAATATTTCGAGACAAATTATAAGTTGGACCCCATAAATCACAACCAATTAATTGAAGGGGTTGGGAGACATTCTCAATCGAACCCATATTTTTGGGTTATTTGGGTTGACAACCCGAATAACCTAAATTTAGTTTCTAACCCAACCCGTAAAATATGGGTTAGGTTGGGTTAGGTTGTCGGGTTCACAAACTGAGAGTAAGAGAGATCGAAAGGATTGAGATTTGAGATACGTCTCGGTTTTGGATGAATAGATGTGTCTTGGATTTGAAACAGAGGAGGAGACGCAAGGAGAAGATGGAGGAGAAGACAGATCTGAGATGGAGAGATCAGATGAAGGAGATATCAGAGAAGACGGATCTGAGATGAAGAGATTAGACAAAGAAGGAGTGTCGGAGAGATCAGACGAAGAAAGAGATGTCAGAGAAGACGGATTTGAGACAAGGAGATCAGACGAAGAAGGAGATGCCGGAGGTTGTGCGAGGGAGAGGAAGAGGTGAAAGGTGTTGCAGCGCGTGAGCCGCGAGGGAGAGGGAGACACAGAGAACGGTGAAAGGAAGTAAGGGTTTGAGGGAGAGGGACACATAAATTCGTAATAACCTAAAACTAAAAGAATAATAAATATTTTTTATTAAATAATATATTATTATATTGTTTTATATATATATATTATATTAATTTGGGTTGGGTTGGGTTGAACCGAATTTCTCAACTCTCCAGCCCGAGACCCAACCCAACCCAAAAAAATCAAATTTTTTTAACCCAACTCAACCCATATTTTAATTTAACCCAACCCAACCCTTATAATATAGGTTGGATAGTTCGGGTTATTTGGGTTCAACCCTTATTCTTACACCCCTACTGTGAAGGACAAAAAGGAAGAGCATTTGTTACCCAAAGTGCAAGCATTACAAAATTGAAATTTATTTATATTCTAAATGGGATATTTAGGTTGTTGAAGAATAATTTTAACAACAGAAACATTAGGATGGCCTAGGTGCCAATGCCAAATATTAACCTGATGACTATGAGGAAAAGGATAAATTGATGGTGATAGAGTGTAGACAACGCTCAACACTTGAGGAGAACTAGATGGTTACACATTCTTCGTGTTACAATAATGAGAGGGGGTGATGTTGAATCGATAAAGACCTTCATAGAGCAATCGTTTAAGTAGTGTTTGGCTAGTGCAACGATCCTTCACACAACAAACAAATGGGTGAAATTAAAAAAAAAAACATCATTATCTTTGACAAATTGAGACACTAATTAAGTTCTCGATGATAGTTGGAACATGGAGTAGATTATTTAAAATCAAGGATCGATTGGAAAAGAAGAAGAACCATAGTGAAGAATTTGCAAACCTTAACTATTTGCAATATAAATATGACTTCTGCCTCCATACTCAAATCCAGTAGACAGGTTGTTGAAATCATTTTTGAGGTGATTTGTGGCACTAGAGTCAGAATACTAGTTTCTGTCCATATTCTAATCAAGGGATGCAACCATAACTATCATAGTAGAAAAACTAGGATGATTAGTTGGTATTAGAGAAAAATTAGGGGAACAACCTAACTGAGTAGATGTTGTTCAAGGGGATAAGTAACAACTGAAGCAATGATCAATAATATGTCCATATAAATCTTCCTTGCGTGCATTAGCCACATCTTTGCTACTTTCCATTTTGGGTAATTGACGATATACACTAGTCAGGTGATAAAAATAGCTCAACTAATGTAATAAGAATTATAAGTGAAGCTTCTTATCGAGGATGTACCATAAACCTAAACTAAAAATAACATAAGGACAATTGGATAGTAAAGAGATGAATAGATTGAGTGAGGTGTAAACATACATTGTATTAAAGAATGAAGGCCTTCGCCACTATACAATATGAACAAATACAATGTAACATTACAAGTTACGAGAAAATGGAGGATAGACTCTTCTTCACTCAGCTCTCAAACTTTCACTCTACAACTGACCGGAGAAGAGGAAGAAACACATTGTAAGGGTGGAAAGGCTGCTCCTTTCCATCAACTCTCTAGGGTTCTACCCATATGTTCAGGTGAGTGGTTGGCCTAATTAGGTCTCTAGTGGCTAGTCCATTCAGACGTCTAGCCTTCCTCATTGTAAGGATGGAATCCTTTTTATTGGTAGATTTAGTCGAGAAATCTAGTCTTCTGAACATGTCAGTGCCAAAAGTTTTCTATCTTGTCAAGTTATGTCAACTCCATCTACTACTTTTGTCTTTTTACCAAATCTCTTCTTGCATTTAGATGTGTCTTTCTCGCCTAGTTTTCAAACTCTCTGTGATTTGCCAACTTCTTCTTTTATTGATAATCCTGTGTTTAGACACTAAGAATAGGGTAAAGCAAACATATTGTTTTTATAAAGTTTATTTCTAAATATTTATGCATTTAAACATAAGCTATACATTTTGACACTCTTATCATAAATTTTGGTCTTATTATTCTATCTAAATGGCCATAATAACTTGTATCTATACAAGTTATCACACCTCCAAATTTAGAATAGTGTTTGTCCTCAATCATCACTCCATATTATGCTCGTCCCCAAGCACATTTCCTCCTTAAAAACTAACTTCTCCCTAACACTTCTAAACTTCTCAAAATGCGATTAAGTTTTATTCGTTATTTAGAGTTTACTCTCATCTCGTTTTTCTTGTTGTGAAGACATTTCTAAGTTCACAATGTGACATGCTTAATAATCAAAATACTCTTGTACATTCCCTATAAGAAATCTTATTTCAAATTCAGAAATGGCTAAAGTTTCTGAAGAGTTTTGAATCTTTTGATTTGACAAAAGAAATGCTTTTTATTTCATTATGTACTTCCAGTTTGACATTGATCAGTAAGAAATCATATGTACTCTATGTGTCTGTTCCTCTCCTCAACTATAACTCTTATCACCTCTTATTACTCAAAGTTTTAAAATTTTTACTTTTGAAGCTATGCTTCTTATTTTCGCGAGAGGAGGCAGTATAGGTGTTGTTATTTCACTTGAATAAAAGAATACAAAATTTTTCAAAATTTTCACATTTTGGCTTTTGTTTTAACTTTTGTTAAAACGCCTTATTTATTTTTAAATTGCTTTAATAGGATTTTTAAAAAGTTTAAAAAACTTTAGCTCGGGTCTTGCATACTCCCAAATTTAGAGGCAATGTCCTATGATGAAAATGAATGATAAAATTATTCATAGAAAAGTTTTGCAAAAGAGGTTTGAGGTAAAACTTACTCGTCTAATAAACTATAAAAATGTTTCCTAAGTGAGTTTGCTTGACAAGTTAAACTCCTAGATAACAAATGAAACCGTATTTCACATACTTATGTCATTGAAGTTATTATTGAGATGCAAGGAAAATTAAAGTGCTAAAACGCAGGGAGTTAGACTTGCGACAAGAAAAACTAAATGCATAAGAATTGTGTCAAAGTATGTACTTGTATTGTAAAGGGCATAATTACAAAGAATGAAAATTTACATAAGGTAAAAGTTAAAATTTACAAAAGAATGAAAGAATACAAAAACTAAACATTTTCTCTTTAAGATTGCGGTGGGGGAGGAGGGGTTTTTGTAGATTCAGTTTGAAATATTCTTATTTGTTTAATTAATTTTGGTTTTCATGTCCACATGTACTATGTCATCATTCCCCAAAGTTTCCACAAGACAGATGATCTGTTTCTAAATAACGGTAATGCGAGATCGTCCTCGGTGGGTGACACTTCAAGTTAGTCTCGTTACTTTGATGACAATTGCAAACATAAAGTTGTGTTTATGATAGTATTTTGTGTTCTTAGATGACGCTCAACCCATTCCCACTCCTAGGAGATGTCAACACTCCTGAAACATGGAGTTGGAAAGCTAAGTCCATAAGAATGGAAAGATTCCAATCACCATCGCCCTAGGAGCGAAGAAGCCAATCTCTCCACATGTTGTTTGGTTCCGCAACACCATTGGTGTATGTGTAAGAGATACATTTTCAGTCTGCTACATTAAGTGGGATGATGTTCCGCCAGAATACATTAAGGTGGTCAAGGGCGCTCTATAGGTAAGCTTAGTAATTACTTCGCATTTCTATTAAACGTGCATATATCTATAAACCTAATTCACATGTTCTTTACTTTGTAGCTTTATTTCGTGCTTGATTTTAATAATCAAGCACTTAATATATTTATTGAGCATCAAATGCTCACTTCCTTAAAAAAGACCCTGAACAAACATGTGTCAACCCACTGCGCATATTGATCAATTGTCTGTAAGATTGACACTTTCTATGTGATCACTACTTAAGTCGATAGTTTTAGGTGATTTACATATTATATTGTTACTTCACATGACTTCAATTTTCTGTTTGCATGCAAAATTTTAAAAAATGTTTGCATGCAAGAGCAATCAAGGACGAACAAGGCTGCTAGACAGAAACAACTTTACAGTCATAGTATCGGGTCCAAGTTGTTCCTAGAACGACAACATGAACTCACTCAATAATGAGGTTAGCTAGTGACACGTGTTAAGCTGTTTAAAGAAACACACGCCAATAGGAGTGACCAATTCATTTCATAGGCAGTTGCAAATGCGCAAGTAAGTTTATGATTTATTGTCTTTTATTTTCTATTTTAATTTGTGAGTTCATAACTTAACAGTTCGTGTGCAGAATCAAATGCTGAAACTCCGCAGCCACCCTAAAAGGTTATCAACCACTCTCTGAGGATGATATATGCGAGACTGTTTTGGGTAGACGACTGAGCTACTCAAAAGTCTTGGTTGGGGCCCCAAGCTCAAGTCTAAGAATAGTGGTAGCAGCTCTTCAACTTCATATTCAGATGAAACACATTCTAAAGAGGTTAGTGAACTAAGAGCTAGCCTTGAGTGCTCGTAATCCAAGATTAAAAAACAAAGAAGTGAGCTTGAAGAAGTTAAACAATTGATTGAAGAACAATGAAGAAAGTCAAAGATGCATGCCCGAAAAATGGAAGAGATGAAGAAGATGATTTTGGAAATGACTTGGGCACGGAGAGGATGTTGAACACTTGCGATACGTAATTTTTAACTTTATAAGTTGTTTAATTTATTATCGATGATATATAAATTTACTTTCATGTCATTGTAGGAGTGGACTTATGGAAGATGGAGTCTGTGGCGACTAGGATATGATGTATTTTTTTTTTTTTATGTAATTGCTTCAAACAATATGTAATTGTTCGAATAGTTAGATTTATTTTTTAATTATATAAATTATAATTTAGTATTTTCTTAATTCTATTAATTTTTTGTTTGTTGTGTTTGAGAACTTTATTTAATTATCAAATTTAAAATAAAAAAATTTCCCCACGATAAAAAAATTAAAAATAATAATTGAAAAAAAATATATTAAACTTATCTTGCAATGCATAACAATGTAAAAAATTATATCCTTTCCTTAATGTCGTAAGCAAAGTGAAGGAGAAGCCGTTTCTGATGTAATGTCTGAATTACCTTTCTCTCAACAATAGAGTGGAATGTCGGGAGTCACCTATTGACAACGTGCTCAATCTGTCAGCATTGCTGGCGCCGAGAGTAAGGCATTCATGACGCATTTCAGTTTGCGTGTTGGTGATTCTTCCTCCAATGCACTACTCTCGACTTGCTTCCTGTCGCCCTATGTACGTAGATTGGAGGATCCTTTTCCAACACCTTTGGATATATATGCAGACTCTTTCTGACGTTGAGAGATCTCTGATTGCTTATAGTGATATGAATATAAATATTGGAAAAAGAAATGTAACATCACAAATTTTTAGGGAGTTTTTATTAATTATCTTAAAATATTTTGATGTTTGTAGTCGTTCTTTTAAATTCATGACCTAAAACATATTGAGAAGTTAAGGCAGCTATTAAATATGTTTGGAATTGATTGACTATGGATTTAATGTTGGATGCCTTGAAGGCTAGAAATCTCGAAATTAGGAAAGAACACAAGGATTGAGAGTTTCTCATGGCTAGAGGAAGAAGTGAGAAAAAGAATTGGAAAGGCAAGGAGAAGAGTTCAATGTTAATATCAAAGGGGAAAGCTAGAACCTGTTTCTTGTGATATAAAGGACACTTTAAGAAATATTGTCAATTGAATAAGAGCAAGGAAGCATCGAGTAAGAAACATGCAACTAAGTCTAGTGTAATGAATGTTACTGATGGGTATGTTTCAACAAAGGTCTTGATGGTGTCTCATAGGGATATACAGGATGCATGGATCATGGATCCAAGGTGCACGTATCACATGACTTCTAATTGATATTTTCTGATTGACTTTCAAAAAAATGGTGGGGTAAAAGTATTACTAGGTGACAATGATACTTGTGTTGTCAAGGGAAGTGAGTCCATTCAAATAACAGGATGATTAAAATGCTCACAAATGTGAGGTATGTTCCACAACTCAAACGTAATCTAATATCTCTTGGTGCATTAGATAGCTAAATTAGGTTATGCTTACGAATTTGAGAATGAAGTTTTCAAAGTTACCAACGATTCTTTGGTTAAAATGAGGAAAACCTTGAGGAATGGTTTGTAGTTTCAGGTAGTGCTGCTACTCCATCAGAAAAAGGTACAAACATGTCTATGTTATAACACAGAAGGTTGGCTCATGTGAGTGAAAGAGGTCTACAAGTACTTTTTCAACAAGGTTTGTTGGGAGGAGTTAAAGATGTAGAACTCCAATTTTGTGAGCATTGAATAATGGGAAAGTCTACCAAGTAAAGTTTAGGATAAGGAAGCTCACAACTAAAGGTATTTTGGATTATGTTCATTCAGATTTGTGGGGTCCTACGAAGGTGCCTTCTATGGGAGGTTCAAGATACTTCATGTGACAATTTTTCAAGAAAAGCATGGTTGTATCCATTGAAATAAAAGGATGAAGCTTTTAGAAAATTCTTTGAATGGAAGGAGGTTGAGAACCAAATAGGTAGGAAGGTCAAGTATCTGAGGACAAATAATAGTTTAGAGTTTTTTAATAACTAAATAAACAGCTTTTGCAAATATGAGGGAACCACAAGGCATTTTACTATTGGGTACTTTTCATAGCAAAATGGGTTGACTGAAAGGTTTAATAGAACAATTATGGAATGTACAAGATGTCTCTGGACCGATGCTTCATTACTCTTGAAATTTTGGGGGGAAGCTGTCCAAATCGCCTATTATCTCCTTAATAGGATTCCTTCTTCAACCTTAGGCTTAAAAACATCACAAGATGTATGGACAAGTAAAGCTCCAAGTTTAGATCATCTCAGAGTGTTTAGATGCCAACTTATGCTCATGTTAGTGTGGAAAGCTTAATAGAAGGGCATTGAAATGCATGTTTATTGGTTATCCTCACGGTGTACTACTATAAATTTGGCCTTCTTTGATGTGAAAAGCACGAAAAAAATGTCTACTTTGATTGTCTTTGCCCATTAAGTAGGCAGACATTAAAAAAGCTCGACCATTAAGAAAACTGGTCAAAACATGTTATCAAAAACTCTTTCTTGATGGTACTGGCCATCAGGAAAGGGAACTTCAATGTTTTTTGCCCATCAAGGAAACTGAAAAGCCCATCAAGAAAACAACCATAAAATATCATTTCTTAATGATAAAAAACATGATAAAAAACCTATTCTTTTTTTTCTATTAAATTTCCTTTATCTTTTCTCACACCCACCTGCTCCCTGCTAATTGGCATAATTCCTTCCTCAATGATTCTTGTAGTGTTGAAATCCAAATTTATAAACAACTTTTACAAATTTTTAATACATGGGTGGAGATTTGAACTCGGAACTTCTTGTCTACAGGTATATATAGGTGTCAGTTGAGTTAAGCTCATGTTGGCCAGCTTTTACGACAATTCCTGCAACTGGACCTTCAACTCCTTTAGCTCAACTAGGCTATTTTGTATGGAGCTCTCGATGTAAGAGTAGTGCCTAGATTTAGCTCAATGACAAAATCAATCTTCCTGTAAGGCGGAAGTCCTACAAGCTCTTCTGAAAAAATATCAAGGTATTCTCTTACCACTGGTTGAGATGATAAGGTTACCTCGGGCTTTCTAGTGTCTACAACACTAGCCAAGATACTTCAGGTATCCTAGTCGAACAACCTACTGGCCTTCACAGCTGAGATAACTTTGGGTAGGACCACAGTCCTAGTCCCCTTATATTTGAAACTAGCCACATCATGAGGGTTAAAAACTACCTCCTTGTGGGAACAGTCTATGCTTGAATGGTTAGCAGATAGTCAATCCATGTCTACAATTAAATCAAAGTCTTGCATGTCTAAAACTAAAAAAGTTACATCCAATACATGGCTTGCTATTTCTATTTGACATGCTTTTATCTTCTATTTAGATAACATAATTTCTCCAGATTGAGTAAAAACTGATAACATATAACTCAAGGGTTCTACCTCTAAACTTATATGCTGAACAAAACCTGAAGATATAAAAGAATGAGGAGACCCAGTGTCAACCCAAAATTGGGTGTATACCTGTCACCATTGTGCTAGCCTTCTCGGTCTCTTGCCAACTAGTGGCAAATACTCTTCCTCACTGCAATGTGGAAGTCTCATTCAAGACAACCCCAAACAATTTCTGAACGTAATTATCAACTATGTGCCTCGGTTGCCTACATTTGTAACATACTCAACTCTCTACGAGACAACGACCTGAATGAGGCATTCAATAATTAGAACAAATGGATATTTCTCTTAATGTTTTGCCTGTTTCAACAACTAGTTGTCGATGTCGTTGGAACATACCACCTGACCTCAAATTCCTCTGTGGTGCTACAGTAGGCTACTGCTTAGCCTTCTTTTCAGTCCTGAAGTTCGCCCCTCCTTTGAAGCTTTAGCTAGGTCTACCCCCTCATGCATACTCATATCCACTGCTAGACGCATTGTACCTTGGACTCCGACCAAGTTATGCCTCAGTCAATCAACATGAACACGATGCATTGAACCTTCTAGCCGTTAGGGTACTTCATATAGTAAAATATAGTCTCCATAGAGATCAACCACATCTGTGTCTTGGTAGGGTTGTCCAAGGATCCATTGAAAGTCTGAGGGTTATACTTCCTTAAATCTCTCAAGTGTTTGGCTTTTGCTGATAGCTGATCAGGTACGTTTTGGGCTACAATTAGGGCTTGAACTCCTACAGTTGGGATCTGAACACCTGCAGCTAAGGTCAAAACAGAAGCTAATTGGGTCTACTGGGAAAGTTGACCCTGTATTAACGCTTCGAATAACAAATCTCTGTATCTCTACTCCATGGCAGCAAGGTCTGCATGAGTGATAGGTGCAACAGGGTCGACAACTTGTACAATTGGTAGTCCTTCAAGCTGGTTATGTCCAACTCCTTTGCCTCCCCTACCACCTCTACGAACACTCCTACGTGGAAACATTTTTCCTAAATTCCATCACTAAAAGCCCTTCACTAATAAGCCACATTCATAACATCCATACTTCTCTAGTTTAATTCAAGCAAGGTCATATACATATGCATATTCATGTATCATAAACCATACCTAGCAAGTGACGAAGGACTGTGTTAGCCATAGGGATAAAATCAAAGACTTTCATCGTAAGTCATTCTACAGAACCTAAAAACTGAGGCTATGATACCAACTATAATGATCCAACCCTTTATACTAAACTGATGTTATAACTATTAAATTAAATAAAGATTTTCTAAAAATAAATAAAAGAAGGTACTAAATATTTCAATAAAAACCTCAAATATTTATTTATAAATCATAAATAAATTATGCAAAAATAAAAGTAAAGGTCAAATACTAGTTCGGACCCTGTTTAAAATAATAACAAAATATTATAAGAGTACTCATGAGTTCTAAAATTTTAAATAAAATACTGAAAACATAATGGCAGAAGCAATCATAAACTTTCCTCTAAGGCGAACCATGGTCGTTTCTTGTCATTCTCTAGCTTTCCTCTACCTCTACCTTTGTCTGGAAAATTAAACATAAAAAGAATGAGAATAAACATATAATCAGTAAGGGACACACTACTAGTCTCGCTAGGTGTCTAATAACTTCCTGTTAAGGTCCTGTAAGGAAGTGTTCCATAACTATCATGCTCCCAAATGTATGCTAACTAATGATTTCGAAGGAACACATCTGGTCTTCGATGATCCTAAAGGAACACATTTGGTCTTCCATGATCTCGAAGGAACACCTAAGAGAAATTGATCTTCGACGATACAGAGAAACACCTAAGAGAATCGGGCTGAAAGTGACTCCATCGAATCACTCATAAAAGTTAGCCATACAGGCATAAGCCACACATAGATAAATAGATGGTGATTTCAAGGGGAACCTATATGAGTATGACCATAACAGGTAAAATTAACAAAAAACCATAGTCTATAACATTTAACATATCATAAATATCATATCTCAGTCATAACATATTTTATTCATAACATCTCATTCATAACATATCTTATTCATAACATATCTCATTCACGTATTGCAGTCATAACATATCTTAGTCATCTATGAGGCAATCAATATCAGTCATTCTGAACAGTCACATTATGCATCTTAACTACATCAATGCATAATAAGAGAAAAAATGCATGCAAGCTCAAGCTCTTAATTCTGTTTCGAAAGTCTAGTAGTATAATCTCTTACCTTAAGATTGGCTACAATCCTAGTTGACAATTAATCTTCAATTAACACAGTCCTAAACATAAACAAAATTAAAATTATTAATTTTGTCAACCAACCATTCAATTATTTACTAAGTATCCAAACTTACCCCAACGCTAAAGTTGAAAGCAAAACAACCTTGAATGGAAACAATTCTACAGCTCAAATCCTCAAATTAAAACTTAGTCAACTGAACCTTCAAGCAGAAATAATCCAACTTACATTCAATATAATTTTATTTTTGAACCAATAATAATACTTGATGGGTATAAACAAACCCAAATAAAAATCTCGCCAAGCTTTGATCCAATGGCTCTAATGGCTGTAAGTAAGGAAAATAAACAGGCTCGACTCACAGCTGAAGGAAAGAAGCTCAGGTTCGATTGGAGGTGGCTTGTATCCACATGTGTGGCTCAGAGTAAGAATCGGCTTGGACGCGTGCGGCTCGATCGTGAAGGAAGGAATGGCATCGACTTAGGTTGGTTGAGAAACGCGGTTGGCTACAAACGCAGACAACAATGCTGAGCGAAGATAGAAGCTGGCGGAGACAACGACGCTCAGTAGCAGAGATAGCTTAAGTTTGATAGAGGAAGGCGCGAACGGAGAAGAGATAGGAGAACCATGCGAATCTTTAATTCTCAACTTGACTGGATTTTGAACTAACGAGAGAGACGTCTGGGCGTGGTCCAAAGCTGACAGTGGGCTGTTCATCGGAGTGTTGTGGCGGACGAATGGTGATTAAGAATGGTGAAAGGGTGGCGCTAGGGTTTCCTTCTGGTGAAGAGTTAGAGAAGATGAATTACACGTAGAACGAGGTGACTATTTAAAATATTATTATTATTATTTTACTTTTTTTTCCTTTTCCTTCTACCAAAATAATTTCAATCTTCTCTCCTAATTAAATATCACAACCATTCACTTTTTCTCTTTTTATTTTACCAAAAACACAACATAATAACTTAATAACTATATTATCCTTAATATAATTATTATTTACTTTCAAAATTTAAATAAACATATGCATATATAACCAACAAAAAATCCTCAATCTCACTAATTACTTACCCATAACAACAACTTAAATTAAATCTTTCACAACACCAAACTTTCCAAATAACACCCAAAATTCAACATAATTAATAAAACCAAGATAATTCAAATTTAAAAAATTATCTAAATTTTTTAGGTGTTACACCAATGCTGTGAAGAGGGCATAAATAAATGCATTGTTAGTAGAGATGTAACTTTTAATGAAACAAAATTGTTGTTTTGTGTCAAATAGCAGCAGAAACAACAAAAGGTTGAACATGTGTGACAGAGGTCAGAATTCATTCTAAAGTACGAACATCAATTGGTTTAGATGTATCCAGTGATTAGTCACCATTAGTTTCACAGGCAGAGGCTACACAACAATCTAAATCTGATGGTGTATAATTTCAATAGGTAAGGACTTTGATTAATGAGGGAGCTTTCAGTGAAGAAAGCTCAACTAACAATGACCTATAAAACTATCAGCTTACTCGTGACGGGTTCAAAGGGTGAAACATGCTCCTACAAGGTATGGTTCTGCCAATTTAGTTTCTTATGTTCTTACTTGTGCAACTGATAGTATTGAAGCAAAACCACTTACTTTTGAGGAGGCAATTGTATCTAATTCAAAGAAATAATGGAAAGATGCTATGGAAGCAAAGTTGTTCTCATTCCAAAAGAATCGTGCATGGTCATTGGCTCTAAAGCCTCCTAATCAAAAGCTCATTCAATCAAAGTGGATTTACAAAATCAAGCAAGGTATATGAGGTGACAGTAAGCCTAGGTATAAGGCTAGATTGGTAGCCAAAGGCTCCACTCAGAAGGAGGGAGTAAAATTTCATAAGATTTTCTCTCTGGTGGTGAGTTATTCGTCCATTAGATAAATTTTATCTATTACTATTCACTTTGATATGTTTATTTAATAGATGGACGTCATCACAATATTTTTTCATGGAGAACTGAACGATGTGATTTACATGGTTCAACCTAAGGACTGTAAGGTGAAGGGTAAGGAAGACATGATTTTTCGTCTTCATAAGTCCACCTATGGACTAAAGCAATCTCCAAGATAGGGTATATCAGGTTTGTTCTTTGATTCAAAAGTAGGGGTTTCACAGAAACTCTTATGTGATGCTTGCGTTTACTATAAACTACCTCATAAAGGTACGCA
This sequence comes from Cucumis variabilis, assembly GCA_037974545.1. Taxonomy (NCBI): domain Eukaryota; kingdom Viridiplantae; phylum Streptophyta; class Magnoliopsida; order Cucurbitales; family Cucurbitaceae; genus Cucumis; species Cucumis variabilis. Next base: position 16,690,100 of record JBBPDI010000020.1, read on the forward strand.
TATTTATCTACTGTTGTATGAGTAGATGATATGATACTAGTGTCTAAGGATTATGCTAAAATCTATGAACTCAAGAAACAATTGAGTAATGGGTTTGATGATGAAAGATTTAGGTGAACTCAAAAGGATCCTAGACATGGATATGAAAAGAGATTGGGAAAAAGGTTTGTTAACCATTTCACAAGAGAGTTATGTGCTTAAACTGCTTGAAAAGTATAATGTCTGATTGCAAGGCAATTTTGACATCCTTAACATCTCATGTTAGACTGTCTTCGTCTCAATGTCTTGTTACTAAACAAGAAAGGTTGGAGATGTCTAATATTACCTATTTTAATATTATTGGAAGTATATGTATATGATGATTTGTACTAGGCCTGACTTGGATTATGCTATGAGTATGATAAATAGGTTTATATCAAATTTTGGGAAGGAGCATTGAAATCCAATTAAATGGATGCTTTGGTATTTGAAACGTAGTGTTAGTGTATCATTGTGTTTTAGTTAGCAAGATTTTGATAAATTAGCACTGTTGGAAGGCCTCACAGATGCAGATTATGCAATAGATCTTGATAAAAAGGTCTCTATCAGGTCATATTTTTCAATTGTATGGTAATTTTGTCAGTAGATTACCTTATAGCTAGTTGTTGCTTTGTCTACCACTAAGTCAGAGTATATTTCTCTTGGTGAACCAATGAAGGAGGTTGTGTGGTTGAAAAGGATTGTTGGTGAGTTGTTATTTTAGAAGTTTATCCCTATCATCCGTTGTGATAGCCAGAGTGCTATTCATCTTGCGAAGAATCCATCTTATCATGAATGGTTTAAGCTATCGACGTCAAATTTCATTATATCAGAAATGTTATTGCTTAGAAAGATGTTAAACTGGTCAACGTTCATACGGTTGAGAATTTGCCAGATACGTTAACCAAAGTTATTCTAACTCATAAGTTTAAATACCTGTTAGATGAGCTGAAGGTTAAATTTGGATGATAGGGTGATTCGAGAATCACTTGTGTGTCTTAAATTCTCAAGAGGGAGATTGTAGAAAATGAAAAATTATTTAAGAATATTTTAAATGGGTTTTGTTGGTGCTAGAGTTGTAAATTTGATTCAATGACATTTTTGGAAATACTTGTATCTTCTTTCTTTAGGTCATTTTAATTGAGAAAAGAAAAGGGAGGGAGTAGGAGAGAAGCCGACATACACACTTTAGAGAGAGAGTGAGTTTTTTTGCCATTCTAGTGAGAGAAAGTACATAAAGTTTCTTCTATCCCAATGGGTGTAGCCGATGTGGGTAATTTTCGATTAAGATCCATATTGATGCTGGTAGTTCTGCAGCGGTGTTTCAAGTTTTTCCACGGTGAATGGTTCTTCATCGATGTGTAGTGGGTGCTTGACTCATGGGTTTCTGATTAGAGGAGACAATTTCCTACGGTTTTGGGTCTCATTTCTTGGGCTGTTTCTGATGGGTTAGGTCTCGGTTTTTCAGAGGCTTCATAGTGCACACAGTTCTCTTGGAACAAATGTGGTGTTTGAATAACGATATAGTCGAGTTAAACTTGAATTATAGATTGTCGATTCTTTGTTAAAATTATGTAGTTTGTAACATCATTAATTATTTTTAATAATATCTCTTCCAGCTGGTTCTCAATATAGATGTAGACCAAATTGATCGAACCACTATATATCCTTGTATTCATATTCTTTATCGCTTTGTGTATTTCTTGATTATTGTGTTTTATTTATGACATTGTTTTCTAAATTGATTTAGTGTAATTATAACAGATATGTGAGGTATTTGGTGAATTCTCATAGTGGCTTTTTTTCTTCTTCTATATTGTAATACATTTTTTTCTTCTCCTTCATTATTTATTTTTTGGTAAAGCAATATTCAAATCTAGTTTATTCAATTGCATATTATTGGAGAACTAAACCATTGAATAATATCACAAAAACCGATGTGAATTGTTATCAAAGATGATAATTTGTCAAAGGATGGGCTCTTTAAATGGTCCATATTTTAATTTCTATTGGAAAACTGTATTAGATAACAAAAATTTTTTTTTAAAAACAATCCATAACACTTATTTTCTCCATATTGCGAATATGACAACTATGATAAGTAATTAATGATATGAGATGGTTATTGAAAGACTATCAGAGGGTTATCATAGGGCGTTATCGCTTTTAAATTTGCTATTTTAACAAATTTAAAAAATATTGTGATATGAGTTTTATTATCATAAGTTTTATTTTGCTATTTTCACAAAAGCTCATTTTTTTTATATATATTTAAGGGTGAGTTTTGGTAGAAAGTCTTTAAATTAATAAGATAAAGAAAAGAGGAAAAAAAGAAACTTATTGAATTGAGACGGAGGAGATAAACAGAAGGAAAGACAAAGAAATATGGCACATAATTAACATCATAATAGTTTTAATAAATAAAAAAATGACAGCTCTTTGATTTGTACCAACAATATGTCATAGTCATTTTTCTAAAGTTCTGACTCAGTGCATAGGGTAACTAATTATATGAATTGCTATAATTTACAATTATTTTTTAAGAATTTTTTTAAAAGTAGTAGATTTTACAAAATATTTACGATGTATAGCAAATTCTATTACTGATAGTCATTGATATGTTATAGTGATAGAAGACTATCAATGATAGAATTCAAAATTTTGTTATGAATTGTAAATATTTTAATTTATTTTATTATTTTAAAAAATACTTAGACTAATTAATCATTTTTTTTATTAGAAATGGAAGGTAAACTTAAATCTTAGATTAAGCATATGGAACGTATAGTTTACTCTGATATCATGTCAAACACCAAAGACATATTGACATGTCATCCGACTATCTTAATTATTTCAATGATTTATTAATTTGTTTTAAATTAACAAAGTTAATGAGTTGTCAACCTGATTTTTTTTTTTATCAAACTAAACATTTCTATAGTCTATGTAGCTGGTTGGTCAATTTTTCAAAAAGTGAAAATGCAGTTCATTGGTCAAGTCATTGAAATTGAGAAAATTTCATATAAAAAGAAATTATCATATTTAATCAATATAATGATGGTAATCAAAACATTGTATTTGCTTTGTTTTTATGAGATACATTGGGTCTAGGAGCATCAATTATATAAAAAGTTGATAACATTTTCCAAATGCAAATCTCCCTTGATTTAGGGGCTCTTTACCTAAAAGTCAATTAGTAATAGAATTATGGATGTGTAATTTGAAAATATTTTTCTTTAGATTCCTTAAATTATAGATTTTTTTGGATAAAAAAAATAAAAACTACCAAAAACATTAAATATGTGAAAAATAAACCAAACTATTTATCAAATATAACAAAATAAATAGGTTAAATTTTGTAAATATAAGAAAAAATGCCAAAATATTTACATTTATCATTTTACTAATTTCTTCATTTCCTCCTTCAGAATTTCTCCCTTATTCTTCATTTATCATCTTCTTTTTTTTTTGCTCGGTACAAGATCTAAATGATATTGGTACAAAATTTAAACAATCGTGTACCATTATCTCAACGATGAGTTGTCTATCCTAGATAGATAGAGATGGACAACTATCACTGATAGATTGCTTAGATTTGGTACAAGATTGTTTAAACTAGGTACAGGGAAACATGGTCATTTAGGTTTGGTACAAAAGTACAAGATCATTTAGACTTGCTACAAAGTCATGTAGACTAGGTACAGATCGTTTAGACATAAGTACAAGATCGTTTAGACTGGGTACAAAATCCTTTTTTCAGGCGTGTGTGACCAATTAATTGGGAGGTATTTTTGTTATTTCACGTTGTGGACTTATAGAGTTTTTTGTTTTTTAAAGTTGTTCTTATACGATGTAAATATTTTTCGTTTTGTTTTATTTTTACCATAATTGTGTCCTATGATATTCTTTAAAAAAATACCAAATATAAACAAATTTATGATGTTTTATTATTTTAGTTAAAAGAATAATATATGTAATACTTGGTCATATAAATGAAAAATTGAAAGAGGATGTATATCAATCTTTCGGTTTTAGTTTTTGGTTTAATAAAATTAAATTGCTAACCAAATTAAAGCCAGATTAATAAATAAAAATAGTCTTAGACATAATTGTTGTGTGTTAGTTTTTATTTTATTATAAAATAAGAACAAACAAAAACTAAACATGAACAATGAAACACCACAAAGTTAGAGAAGAATAGAGAAGGAAAAAAATATTGAAAATTTACAATTGAATGCAATATTGTGATGTATCTAACAAATAGCATCCAATATCTCTATTTATAGAACATGTCATGATATAAATTAGAATATAGAATTCAATAAGATAAATGTTATATCATAAAATTAGATGAGAGTTATACAACAATTGGTAACTTATATAAGTTATAGATATCGACACATTTATAAGATATATAATTATATTTACAATAAATTTATTAATTTCAAAATTAAACAGTTAATTATATA
>JBBPDI010000020.1:16707367-16722699 GCA_037974545.1 Cucumis variabilis
ATATATATCATAAAGTGGAATTTTTAAAAATAGTAAAATAAATTAAAATACTTACAAGTTATAGCAAAATTTTGGATTATATCACTGATAGTCTTCTATCAGTATAGCATATCAATGACTATTAGGGATAGAATTTGCTTTAAGTTGTAAATTTTTTATAAAATCTACTATTTTTTAAAATTCCCCTATCATAAAACTAGTCTTACTTATCCACTATATATAAGATTTAGTTGACAATAAGCTATTATTAATTTATTTATGAATATAACCTATGTTTTAAAAAATTGGTTATATCGTAATTGTAATTTTTATTGTTTGGAGAATGTTAGGGTGCGTTTGGGGGAAGGGTTGAGTTATGGAATGGTTAGGGTCATGATAAAACTAGTTTTATTACAAAAGGTGTTTGGAGGAAGGGTTATGTGAGTAGAGTTATGATAGTGTTATGATATGATGTGTTTGGGGGAAGGTTTATGTAGGTAGGTGTTGTGAAAGTTACTTTTTTCAATTTATTTTTTATTTTTGTTCAAATTCATATTCTAAATCCAATATAGAAATTGCATATTTTTTTTTACCAAACCATCCTACGTTTCATGAAACGATTTGCCTTAATTTCTCTAATGACAAGGTCCATATTCAACATTATTGAAGTAGTAGTTACATTTCATTAAATTGTCTTTTTATTTTATTTTTTTTGTTATTTTACTTCTTTTTATTTTCTCACTTATTGGCACATTCTCTCTCTGTTTTTTTCTTGTAAGAAATAACTCTCCAAATCATACCAACAACTAATATATGGTAATGTTTAGAATAAAAAGCATCTCTCGAGATGATACCAACAACTAACATATGTATATATTTAGAAACAAAAGATGTGTTAATTAGATTTGTTCTACACTAGTTGATATTGGGATTTTTTAAATATGATTTAGTGGATGGCTTGACTAGCATATATCTTGTCACACCTTTGCATGGTTTGCCATGGGTCATGGGTTATTCTAGACGGAAGGTTAATACATTTTTTTGTTATAGAAGTTTTTATGCCAAACATTCTTTATAAGCTTTTATATTTCATAAATAAGTAATAATATTTTCAAATATAGTAAAATGAATTAAAAAAAATTTATAAACATATCCAAATGAATTATTTTATTGTTTTAAAATTTTTATTTTTTTAAAGAAAATTTTCATTGAGGAATGAAATAATTCAAAAGGTAGAATATGGATAAACAAAAGGATGAAGAACTGATAAAAAAAACTTCAATTTTAAAAATTACATAAATGAAAATGAAGGCAAGGGAATGTTTGAAGTAGTGATTATTTGATCTACTTTTCTTGAATCGTAATATCATATACAAAACAATGGTAAATTCTTCATTAAAATACATCACTCATGGCTTAGCTACAAGAAGAGAAGTATTTTATAGCGCCTTGTTCTACAAAAGCTAATTGCCATGATGCTGCTAACTTCACTCTAAACTATTACCTATACTAAGAAGAGGTCAAAAAAGAACCTATGATGAAGTCCTCCTTGTGTGCTCTAGTCTTTACTTTTTTTCTTCACTTCCGAGTTTTCATCCTCAGTCTTATAAAATTCCAGCTAATGGGTTTAGCAGCACATCAATATATAAAACAAAACTCATCTACAAATCGATAGAACAAATATTTTCTCGTCTAGAATAAGAATAGTCGAAAAGACAAAAACAAAAACAACATAGCCGAAACCTCGAGATGGAAAGGCCAAAACTGAATCAAGGTATCCATGGATTTGTTATTCCTTGCAGAGACCCATTTGCTACTCGGTGTGGCTTCTTATAAATTTTAATACTACAATGTGGACAAACATACTCTAGCCCATCTGTTTTGGTATAATCCTGCAAAGTAAAAAGAAGCAAATAATTCAAACCATCACAGAAATGTAATTAACCAAATTTCAAACCCTTGCATTTTCAAAATTCATAATGTCTTTTCAGTGTATTTCCAACACTTTGTAAGAACATATAGGATCAACTTCTTTCCAGCATATGAAGTTCGTAAAATTGAAACAACTTTCATCTACCAACACATTTATGTAGCTTAGGTTGAGTAGAAAAATAACATCATAAGGGTCACAAATCTATGAGAAATGACTTGTAGTACATATAGTCATTCTATTGGTCATTGTGTAATTGTGCATCTTAGAGAAGATCTACCCCTTCTTGTTGATATACCATTGTCCACGTGAAAGCCTACTCGGATGACCACCTATGACGAAGCAGAGCAACACTTTCTGTGTGGGTCTTTGCAGTTAAAATACCAAAAAAGATGAATCAATATTCTGTTTGGAAATTTGAGGACCATACCTCTTTATACAAGTTGTAGATGTCAAGACGCTTCCTATTGAGTATGGCATCTGGAAACTCCTCAAGTCCTCAAGTCCACCTTGAGGAATAAGTCGTATATGTCCTCTAAGTAGTAAAAACTCCATAACATCTTTCAAGAAGTCCTACAATCGGATCAAAAAAGAAATATTAATAATAGCACGATGAAAGCCACATCAATTCGTTCAAATGAATGTTAAACAAGCATATAGCATGAAGTTGATAGAAAACACAGAAGGGTGGAAGCCCTAAACAATTTTTTTTTTGGCAAGAAATCGAAAGCCAAGAGTGTGATTTATGAGGAAGACCACAACCGAATTAAAGAGATGAATGGAAGATTTTGCGCACGGATAATAATTTTTTTTCCAGCAAGATAATGAACAAAGAGATTTATAAGAAAAATCACGGTCGATTAAAGAGAAGAAGGGAAGATTTTGAGTTGAGGAAAAGGTTGAAGACGGGTTGAGAGGAAGAAGACAGAAAGAGTTGTGGAAGGAAGAATGGAGGCTTTAGGGGTAAATCGAGAATTATGAAAACCTTAAAACTAGAGTTTTCATAAATTGGGTCGCAAAAGTCGATTGGGTTACGGTTATAATAACCCAACCCCACACTGATAACTTGGGGCCCAAACAGCCCCTTAGAATTTAGCGTTTAGTTTGATAAAAATTCATATGTAGTCCTTATGATTTGATAGCCTTTATAAATAGTTCCAACTTGAATGAGACTATTTTCTATGATTTTATCAAACCAAAAGGACCAAACTCTATCGTTTTAAACCATACAGACCAAATTCTCATGTAAAAAATTCTTTAAAATAAGAACACCAAAAATTCTCATGTCAACTATTTAAAATAACACCATATAGTTTCATGATAATTAAATTAAGCTAAGATAATTATACTTTAAATTACCATAATTTTTGGGGGTGTTATAGTTTTCATGCGGACGACGAAACTCGAGGGTTTTCATGTGAAGGAAGGTCAAATCAGGGAACACGAGGGTTTTCACGCGAAGGAAGGTCAAATGTAGAAGGTGTACGTGAATGGTAAACGAAGGGAATTTTTTTTATTTCTTTGTGTTAAAATAAAAATATTAGATACTTGACGTAGAAAAGTATCAAATAATAATCAACATTTTTAGTTGATGTTTCTTTCGGGTCAATTTTTTTTTAATTATACTTAACGCAAAAAAAAATGTCAAGTAATAATTAATATAAAATAGTTTAAAAATTTTCGTGAATGCTCCGCTTTTTTAATATGTTACTTGACGTTTAACAAAAATGTCAAGTATGTAAAAGTTGTTAGTGTCAAGTAAACCTAATTCTGTAGTAGTGTTACTTCTTCTTCAATTTACAATATTATAATTATATATGTAAATATTTATCAATTTCTTCATTTCCTCTTCAAGAATTTCTTTTTTCTTTTTCATTTCTCATTCTTTTTTCTTCTTCAAGAATTTCTTTTTTCTTTTTCATTTCTCATTCTTTTTTCTTCTTCTTGGTACAAGATCTAAATGATCGTGTACCAACATCTAAATGATCAATTGTCTATCCCAAATCGATAGAGATAGACCACTATCACTAATAGATCGTTTTGATTTGGTACAAAATCGTTTGAACTGGGTAGAAGGGTACAAGATGGTTTAGACTTGCTATGACATAGTTTACACAAGGTAGAAAGGGTACAAGATCGTTTAGATCACTTGGTACAAGGTCGTTTAGATCACTTGGTACAAGATCATTTAGACATTCTACGAGATCGTTTAGACATGCTATGAGATCGTTGCTAAAAGATTGTTTAGATTGAGTACGAGATTGTTTAGACTAGATACAAAATCATTTTTCACTTGTGTGTGATTGATTAATCGCAGAGGTATTTTTGTTATTTCATGTTGCGGGCTTGTGGGCTTTTTTTTTTTAAAATTGTTCTATACGGTATAAATATTTTCGCATTTTGTTCTATTTAAAAAAAACCTTTATTTTATCTTCCTTTTGTCAATTTTTATAAAAATAATAAATATATTCGTTAATAACAAAAAGAAATTGATTGTTGAACCCTTTTTTAATAATGATTCTTAATTAATTGAAAAAAATTAAATGTAAATTAAAATGCATATATCAATGTTTTACATTTGAAGAAATTTGATGTGTTTCACACCCCGGATGTTGTTGATTTCGAGCTGGTTGTCATTTTTGACTCTGAACTTTATGTTGTTCGGGCTACTCTTGATTCTCTAGTTATCGTTTTGTACTCTTGTGGATCGATATATCTATAGGTGCTTCATGGTACAAATATTTATTATGTTCTCCACGACTGCATCCATGTCCATATGCATGAAGTTGATGGACCTGCATCCATGTATGAAAACAATGGATCGACCTGAATTTGATCTTGTACCGGCCCTCGAACCATAATATCCTTAGCCAAATGTTGGCATCATCGTCATTGGACTACCATAACTAGTTTAGTATCGTGTTTGCGTGTCATAGTAGACACTTCTTCCACATTATGGTAAACCTCAATATGTTTTGCTTCTTCCACTTAAACACGTCCACTATGAACTGGTGGAGGACAATAGGTACATCGTACATCTAATGTATGTTTTCCATGTACCCCTCATTATTATTGCATGTATTAAGAACCAGTTGTGGATCATCTGCAACATCACGAAGTTTACTGATCTTTGTGAATTGTAAAAAAAAAGTAGAAAACATGTAATTTAGTATATAATTTAAAGTAATTATTCAATATTTAAATATGTATCAGATGACCCACGACTGGTCCCAATCGAGTGATGTAAAGCCTCATAATATTTTTATATCAGTGGATGCATTCTTAAGTTTCATTATATTTCTATGAAATTGCTAAATTGAAACTCGATTGCAATAAATCTTCTAAGAGATTGACATCGCACTACCAAATGAGTGACCTTGTTAAATATTGCATTAAGATGAAATATCTTGTTTAAAACCGAACTGTATGTATGATCACCCTATTAGAATAATGTATTCACCAATATGAAAAAATATGAGAGAACTGATGGTCTGCTATATATCTTGATCGTTCTTATAAAACTTTGGTAAATTGTCCATTACATTTTTTGTAACGCTCCACCCTTAAAGGTACAAGTTCATATAAAATAATATTAAATTTGTAATATTGCTAAAATGAGCCTATCAACTAACATACAGACAATGACATATCTAAATTTGGTTTCATATCATTTTAGATAGTGAAACATAAATAAAATTATAGAAAAATTTTTATAGATAGTAAAAATAACTAAATATATAAATACAAAATAAAACTATTTACGAATATTTTGTAATATTTGAAAATGACTCTTAATTATAATTTTTTAAAAACTAACTAATAAGTATTAACACTAAAATAAAAAATAATAATAATGATTTAACAAAAATTATTGAAGTTAAAAGTGTAAATTTTGAAACATATAAAGCAAATTGAAACAAAACTCAAACACAAGTCAAGTATAATATTTTGAAGCTTAGGGACTAGATTAAATCAAACTCAAAACTTAATAACCAAATATGTAATAATTTAAAACGTAAGACCGAATGAAAACTCAACTACATTGGACTAAAAATGTATTTTGTATCCAACAAATACAAAAATGTGGTTGTATTAGAGAAAAAGACATTTTGAAAAACGTTTTTTTTCTCTCTAAAATCTTAACAATTTTTCAGAAGACATTTACAGATTAGGGGGAAAAATTCAATTGGAAATCATATCTACCCATTTTCTAAAACTATATAAGCGAAATGATTATCAAAACTTGATTGTGATTATGAGGAACATCCTTCGAAAGAAGATACAAAATAGTGTTTATAAGTTTAAAGGCTTCCAAAACCAAAGAAGGCCCAAAGTCTTGATGAGCTTTGATACAGATTAGGTTTTGAGTCCAATCTATCTGAAAAATGGGCTTTCCAAACAAAATTGAATGAGGCCCATTGCATCACAAGGATAACAATAGATAAGGACTTAATGATTAAACACTCTACATTGTATATTTATGTCCAATTTTTCTATTATTTTTACTTCTAATTGCTCTCTCTATCCCACCTTTCTTCATCCCATGATCTCTTCTCTTTCTCTCTAAAACTCTTCTTTCCACCTTTACAGCAGCCCATGTCGATGGAATCGATGGACGGATGAGTGACTTGGCTTGACGTCGAAGGGTGGCGTGCTCCTTCTTATTATTCTTTATCCTCCTTCGATAGGGATAAATACGCTGCAGACACACGACATACTTAGGATGTATTTGGATTGATTTTTTTAAGTTTTTAATTATTAAAATAATTCATTTTAAAATAAATTAAGGTGTTTGTAAGTTTAAAATAAATTTTAGAAAAATGAGATTTTGAAATAAATCTTTTTAGAGAAAACACATTCAACCAAATTTTAGAATAAATGTTTATTTGGTGTTTAATGAAAAATTCCTTCAAAATATTTTTTTTTCCTCTATTTTTTATATTCCTTTTTACTATCTATTTTCATTTCATCGTTCCTTTTGTTTTATTTATTTTTGAACACTTTGAATATTTTTCAAAAAAAATTACATGGGGTAGCATTTTGAGAATGTCATATAGCAAATATAACACAATGTTTTAAGATTTTGCAAATATGAAAAAAAATTCACTTATAAAAATATTGTCCATCTTAAATTTTTTATTATTCCTAAATTACCCTTCAATAACTTAATTGTCTTCCTCTTTTTAATGGCCAACTCATTATTTATTTATTCTCCCACTTTTTAAGGTCCTCATATTTATTTATTCCTATAAGAGAAAAATTATTTGTCTTTTCTATCTTAACCTTAATTTTAGAATATCAATAATACAATAATTGCAATATGAAATATAATGATTGTTAACCAGAGTAATTTAACTTGTGATTTTTTAAAACTTTTTTTTATGTGTATTTTGAGTTAAATTTGATTTCAAATGATTTTGTTTTGGTTTTAGTTTTTGTCTAAGTTTTATATATCAGTGTTGTGATACACTTATATTATATGTATTAGTTAGTTGATATACTTACTACGTGATTTTCATTTTTTTTTTCAAATTTTATGTAGCTTAATATAGTATTATTAAGTATATGAATGACATAACTCAATGCATCATTATCTAATATATCAATAATATATTGTTAAAGTATATCAGTAAAGTGATTCATTAATTATCAAGTATATGAATCAAGTTTACAAGTGTATATCAAGTGTGTATTAGTAGGACAACATATCAAGTGTATTTAATCAATTAAATGTATAAGTGAAGAATACCAATAAAGCATATCAAACTAATAAGTGAAGCCTTTAAGTGTATCAAACTAATCGAGTGTATTAAGGCCTAAGGGGTATCAATTGTATCAAGAAGAATCAAGTGTAACGAGAAATATTATGTGTATCAAGATGTTCCATGTGTGTATCAAAAGGTATCGAGTATATCAAAGAGTATCAAGTGCATCAAGTGTTTCTATCAAATGTATCAAGAGGTATTAGGTGTACCAAACGTATATAAGGTGTATCAAATGTATAATAGTAACGAGAGCATATGTGACATTTTACTTCTTGATGTATGGACTAGACTTTGTTTTTGCTATTTTTGCAAATAATCAAGTGTGTGCTATGGACGTAATTATTATAACCTGTTTTGTCATTTTTGCAAATGTCCACTTTTTTCAATGTGTGTTTCATATACATTTAAATATTGCAAATGTTCATCTCTCAGACAAATCTACTTCGTCTTATCTGTGAAAGAAATCATGACAACACCAATAAAGAATATGATCGTTTGGTTCATGAAATGAAGATGAATGAAAAACATGGTTGAATTGCACATCTATTAATCTAATATCGAAAAAATTATTTATCTTATTTATATTGTGTTGTGGAAAATCAATTATTTTTCTCATGATGCGATTAAAATTGAATTATTAATTTGTAAAATGGACTTTCCCAAACAAAATTGATGGTGGCCCATTAATACAAAATTGTGCTTTTAAAATTGAATGGTAACAAAATATTAATTAAAAAATGAAATTAATGTTTAGTTTAAAAATATTTGTGCTTTTAAAATTAGTGGGATTAATTTTTAAATATACTTTTATAATAAAATTCAAAATGTGTGTTTATTTATGAAGTTAATTTATAAGTGTAAAAATAAACATTGCATATAAATATTAAATATTTAAGTATTTAGATTTTAAATTTATTAAAAAATTATTTTTTAAAAAATTATTTTTTTATAAATAATTTAAGTGGACCCTTAGATAATACGTAAACAACAGATGAGGAAGGACTTAGCTAATTAACGGTCAAACGACGAAAGACCACAATGGCGACAACAATAAGGATTCACGAAGAAGGAAGAGAGATGAAGGGGAGAGGGGGTCGTCTTGCGCACACAAATCTATGAGCTGTTTTTTTATATAAAATATGTACACTCATGCATGTATTTTCTTTTCCTTGTTTTCTTTAGCTTTTGTAGTAAATTGGATATATATATATATATACACACACACCAATGTATATATATTTATTTATTTGAAATAGGTGAGATTTTTTATTTCTTTTATTTGGACATTATATATTGTGGTACATACAGATTTTGATTTGTTGGAATTTTTTATAATATGAAATTTACAATATATACTGAGATTTATGTATTCAAACGATAGTAAAATTTTGGATTCTATAATTGATAGTCTTCTATCACTATAGTATATCAATGACTATCAGTGATAGAATTTGCTATAGGTTGTAAATATTTTGTATAAATTGCTATTTTTGAAAATTTCTCATTTATATATATCGTGGTATACTTCATATATTAGATTATACAGTGATTTAGGATTTGTTAGAACAGTTTCAAATACCTAACAAAATATTTTAGGATATATTTAAAATCACCAAGGATCTAGTTGAAAAAAATACATGAAAAGGAAATTGTATTAGATGACAGAAAAATTTAGAAAAAAGCAGCTCATAACACCTCTTTTTTTCATATTGTAAACTTAGCAAATATGACGGTAATCTGACAGTAATCTGCTTTTAAATTTGTTATTTTTGGAATTTTGAAAATGTAAGTAATATAGACTCTATTATCATAATTTTTTTCCACTTTTATAAATTCTCCAAAATTTCAACCAAATATATTTTATCTCTCCATTTGAAAAGGAAAAGAATAATATTAAACACATTTTCTTTCTCTCCCTGATAAATGTACTTTATCTCATCGTTAAGGAAATTTCATAAGTAGGGGAATATAAATAAAAAAAATTAGAATTAAAAATAATACAAAAGGGTAAATTTGCTAAAAACTAATATTGAAAGTTTTTTTGAAAAAAAAATAAATTTAAGGACATTTTTAAAATATATGGTCTAAAAAGGATGTTTCATGTAATTTTTTTTTGTTCTTTTTTGTTTATATTTTCTATTAAACAATTGAATTGATAGTGTACACATACATATACATATGCATATACACACATATAATGTGAGACCCTAACCGCGTACTATCTATGCAATGGAGGTCATGCAGTAAGAATATAATATTATATGAAAAGATTCATGAAAATTAGTCAGGCGATCGTGTAAGAGGCTAAACGATCATATAAAATGTTAAATGGTTGTGTAGGAGGAAGCAGGTGTTATGATGTTGTTTCGCGATGGAAGGTCTTCACTGAAAAGATGCAACGAGACAAACAATTAGGCGATTTGAGCTTACTTCACCAAGTAGTGACTTGGTCCTTATGTCAGGAAGTCAGCAATTGATTGGACATTCCTGCCCAATCCAGTTTAGGATAAAGAATGGACAGAGACACGTTGTGTAACCCATTTATAATTTGGGTAAGAAAGTAAAATTCGGCTAAGTATTAAGTAGTTGGCGTTTGAATAAATACACAGAAAGATTAAGCAAAAAATTTTTATGGTTAAGTATAAGTTTTGCGATTAAGTGGGTAGTTCGCGAAAGAAGTTGTGCGATAAGAAGAGAAAAAGTCTTTGCGTAAGTTAAGAAGTGAAAGTTTTAGAATAGGAGTTTTGGGTGGGCTTCGCGAGAAGAACTAAGTGTTTGATCGAGTAAAAGTTTGTGAGGAAGCCTTGGAGTTTAAGTTTGCGATAAGAGTTTTATGCAAGTTAAAGTTGGTTAGTTCATGTGGAAGGTTTCTTATAGTAAAAATATAACCATGCGATAAGGTTATTTGCGAGAAATGTTAAGTGATTGAATTTATTCGTAGTTTAGGTTAAGCGAAAAGCAAGGTCTGGCGATGAAAATGTCAAATCTGATTTGACAAGGGGTTAACGTGTAAGATTAAGGATTTAAGCATGACTAGGTCGAATATTAAATTTACACGTGTGAAGTTTTAAGCAGGAGCTGGCAAACTGAGAAGAGTATATGCATGACTTAGTTAGTTTAAGGGCTCTATAAATAAGAGAATTTTGATAACTAAGGTGGGGAATGATGAGAGTTTTGTTGAAATGTTAAAGTGTTGCTGATTTAGCCACTAGAGAAGATGCTTGCGAGAAGAAGAAGAATGACTTCTTTAGTAAAGTTTGTGAGTGTTTTTTTCTCAAATGAATTTATGTTAAAAAACTTTATTATGATTTCTCTTTATATATTTGAAAGATTAATTCAAATGAGTGTTTCAAAGAGATTTCTATAAAAAGTTCTGTTTTCAAGCATGATTTATAATGTTAAAACTTGATTTGATGATTATGATTTAAATACTATGTTTCTTTGAGATGATGCTAACTTTTATGTGCACATAAAGAGTCAAAGCCACCATGAGGTGTATGGACTGCATGGTGGTAAGAAGTTGGCTTATGTATTGAAAGGAGCATATAAAGCTTAGCGGTCTGAGCAACAAGGACAAATCTGTATGTTCTCCGATACTATTGATATAGTAGTCAAATGCGATGTAATGAGACCAAGCATAGAGAACAATTCGGAATCCTTGGCAAAATGAAATGATTTGTTAAGCATAAAGAAATGTTTATGCGGAATGAAATGATTTTTCGATATGTTTAAATAATTTGATATTATTTTTGCGAAATGATTATGAAAAGGTATTGCAAAAGATTTTCATAAAACCTTACTAAGTCTTTTTTAGACTTACGCTCTAAAAATCTATCTTTCAGGATCAGACAATTAGGCCAAGTAGAGAAGAAGGTTGAAGGATTTGCAGCAAGGTGATTCAAGGCGTTTTGGAAGTGGTTAAGTGTTGTTTATTTGGTCAAAGTATTGTAATAATGTATGAAACGCCTGTTATTAATAAAGTTTACATTTTGGTTTATATTTATTTTGCTTGGTGTTACATTGACTACCGTAACGTTCTGAGTGTTAATAGTTTAAAAGGAGTTGAGAATAAGATTTTTTGAGAACAAAATTTCAAGGTTGTAACAAACTCGCATCCAATTCCTACTACTTTGGCGTTATCATCATAGTACGATTTGGGGTGTTGCACACGTGGTGTTTTGAGAATGGACCACTTCTCACCGCCAGTAAAGGTAATCATTCTGTCATTGGAAACTTCACAGGAAAAGTCTATAAATAGATGGATTTTGATCTTTTGAGGCTATATTTACCCTGAGCTCACTTAAAAAAATTTAGAGAAGAATTCTAAGGTCTCCAGATATTCTAATCATGCTTGAACTCGACTGACATGTCCAAGGGTGAGATTGTGGGTAGTAACTCACTATTATGATTGTGAGTGGTTCTTCTTATAAAATGCTTCCAAAATGAAAAGGATTTCTTAAATGTGTTTGAATCTTAAATATATTTCTATTGAGATCATAAACTATATGATTTGTCTTATGCTCTCCAATTCTTAAAATGCATGTGACTTATAAATGAATTGGACTTATTATAAACTGGAATGGTGTGATGAAATGATGCGTAATAAATATTGTATAAGACTTGTTAAAGGTTGTGTAACATCGCAAAACTATTAAGGTAATTTTCAATTTTATTATATCGAAATTGGGTATTAATTGAGAATTCATTTGTTTTGTGGATGTTGGATGAGTTAAGTATTTAAGGAAGAATTGTTAAGTATTTGAGAGTTTTGGTTATTAGTTGATAATTGTGCAATTCATTTTTGAAAGAGAAATAATAATAATAATTATTATGATATTTAAAGATAATATAATTATTAAAATGTTATATTGTGATTTTGGTGAAATAAAAAGAGGAAAAGTTGTTTTAAATTGGGTAATTAAGGTGGAGAGAGAGAGCTTTGTTTGGAAAGGTAAAAAGTGAAATAAAAATTAATTAAAAGATATAATAATTATATTTATTATTTTTAATAGTAATATTTATCATTATTAAATAAGCCTTCTCTCATTTTACGTGCATCATCTTCTCCACCACATTAATTCTCCTTCACCATTCAACCCTAGCTGCCGCCTTATTGTGCATCAGGCACCACTGTCGTGCAGTTGTCGTTGGAGACGCAACCCGCAGTCGACCGTCACTTATTAGCCGAGATCTACTCGTTGGTTGCCAAGCCGAGCATCTCTCCTTGTCTTTATAATTACTTGAAACCGACCGGCCCTCCTTCATCAGAATCGTCATCAATCGTAACCCTCTCCTCCGTTGAAACCATCACCGATCGTAGCCTCCACTCACACAGTACCGTTAACCATCATCGGATGGTCAAGGACGCAAGCCGAACCGGTCTATTTTTTATATATTTTTTACTATTATTTTAACTAAATATTTATAATGTTTCATTAAATTTTTGTATTTCCTTATTTTTTAAAAAAAAGTTTTATATTTATTTAAATGGTAATGACTCCAGCTTAGTAGGAGAGTTAGGTCGTTACAGTTGGTATTAGAGCACAGTTTTAGATTTTGTAAACTGACTTATGATGTAAGTCTTTGATTTTATCCCTTTGGTTAATAGGTCCTTCGTCACTCGCCAAGTACGTTTTATGATATAGTTTATGATTGTGCATATATGACCTTGCTTGATTTAAACTAGATAAGTATGTTATGAATGAATTCGTAGTAACATACTTTTAATGGTTGAATTTAGGAAAAATGCCACCACGTAGAAGTGTTCATAGAGATGGTAGAAGAGACAAAGGAGCTTGACGTAACCAACTTCGAGGACAGCTCGGGGGATAGCCGACTGTATTAGCTGTCGATCCTACTACACCTGTCACTCAACCAGACCTTCCTGCCATGGAGAAAAAGAACAGAGACTTATTGTTCGAAGTAATGACACAACGAAAGCCTGCCCAGTAGACTTAGACAACTCATGTTTAGGCACTGGCTGCAAGTGTTCAAATTTCAGCTATAGGAGTTCAAGCCCCAGTTTTAGTAAAAAACCTACCAGACATGCTTTCAGCAGAAGCTAAGCACCTGAGGAACTTCAGGAAGTCTAACCCTCGAACTTTCGATGGATCTTTAGCAGACCCCACCAAGGCACAGATGTGGTCGAGTTCGGTGGAGACCATTTTTCGTTATATGAAAAGTGCCCCGATGACCAGAAAGTTCAATTCGCCATGTACTTACTAATTGACAAAGGCAGAGGCTGGTGGGAGTCCACGGAGAGGATGCTAGGTGGAGATATAAGTTAGATCACCTAAGAGCAGTTCAAGGAGAACTTTTATGCCAAATTCTTCTCAGCCACAGTGAGAGAGGCCAAGTGTCAGGAGTTCCTCAAGGTGGAGCAAGACAACATGACTGTGGAAGAGTATGATCAAGAATTTGATGGGTTATCCTTATTTATACCTGAGTTTGTGAGAATCGAGGCTGACAGAGTCGATTAGTTTGTCAGAGGTCTCAAGTCAGAGATCCAGGATTTTATTTGCGTTCTTAGACCAACCACTCAGGCTAATGCGTTGCGAATGGCAGTAGACTTGAGTTTGCATGAGAGGATGGAGTTAGACAAGGCTACAGAGAAAGGGCCAACAGGCAGAAACAGAAGGTTGAGCAGCAGCCTATAGTAACACCACAGAGGAATTGAAGATCATGTGGTTTGTTCCAGCGGCACCAACAGCATGTTGCTCAGGCAGGCCAAACCTTGAGGGAATTACCCATGTGTCCTAATTGTGGAAGGCCTCACTCAGGTCGCTACCTAGCAGGAAGTGGAGTATGTTACAAGTGCAGGAAACCTGGCCATTTAGCTGATAATTGCCCTCAGAAATCGTTCAGAGCTGTTTTGAACCAGACTTCCACACCCCATCAGGGGAGAGTTTTTGCCACTAATAGGCAGCTGGCTTGTACAATAGTGACAAGTACGCTCTCAATCTTGAGACACCTTGTTTTAGTATTATTTGACTCAGGGTTCTCCCATTATTTTATATCCTAAGTGTTTGTACAGCATATAAGTTTAGAGGGTAGAACCCTTGAGTCACATGTTGTCTGTCGGTACTCCATCTGGAGAAATTATGTTGTCAAGAGAGAAGATAAAAACATGTCAAATTGAAGGGATAAAAGTCCTATGGCAGCGGAAGATTTTACAGGACCATTTCTCAAATTAATTTGGGAATCGTAAAATACCAGTACATTGACAAAACTTTAGAATCAAAATTCTAAATATAAATCTAAGCATGATTTTAGTTTATAGGATAAAGAAAACTTACTTTCGATGACGTCTTTGAATCTACAAATCACCAAATTGGGGACACCACTCGGAGACCTTCCTATCCTCTGGGATGAGATTGGTTTGTGGGAACCAATTGGGATGGAAAAATGTTTTGAGATATTTTAGAGAAACTTTTTCTTTTTGCAGAGAGGAAAAACCTTGGCCTTTTTTTCTTAATGAATTCGTTAAAGAAAACTGTTTTCTTCTAGAGAATTACAAGATTCTTTTTATCAAATCTACTAATTAATTAACAATTAATTAATTAGTTAATAATTAATTAAATAATATTTAATTAATATTTCATTCAAATCTTATTTGAATGAATATTTCTCCAATATCTTATAGATTTATATTAATATAA
>JBBPDI010000020.1:16743828-16758004 GCA_037974545.1 Cucumis variabilis
TCTTAATCTAAAGAATAATTAAATGGTTAGTATTCTTTTCTTCTTTTCTTCAATCACCATTACTAATTATTTTATGTGTTTGGTTTACTTATAGGTATTTTTGAAATTATTGTTGTCACAATTAGGTTTATATATTTGTATAGATTAAGAAGAAGTGTATTTGAATTGAGCGAGTTTGTGATAAAAGAAGTGAGTTTCAATAAGTTGGAAACGTTTGTTGGCTAAGAAGGTTTAGGTTGGATGAGTTTGTTGGATTAAAGTGTGTTTGATTGAGTATCAATGTTCTTGAATTGTATGTGTTTTAGATGTTTCACTTTGGTATACTCTTGTGGTGATATGTACTAGTGACTAGCTAGCATGCTAATGCCGATGATGTACAAAGTAGTTGCTGAGAAGTGTAAAGAAGAAGGAGAAGAAGAAGGAAAAGCAAAAAAGGAATACTTGATCACCCATGATAAAGAAGAAGTTGTTATCGGTGATGAAAACGTCGATGATTTAGAAGTATCATCACTGAGGATCAAAACACCAAGGATTACTAATGAAGAAGACGCTCAGTGATCAGCTATGAAGAAATCATCGAAGAACATAGGAAGAAGAAAAACATTGAACTTGAGGAACGAGTAATCAACACGTGAAGTTTAAAATATTTTCAAGGATATTTTTGGAAAATTGAAAAAATAAAAAAGAGGTGTGCCCTAAGGTTCGTTCTTTTCCATAGACTGTAAATACTTTTAGTTTTTTTCTAATGATGTAAATTTCCTTTTTTTTATTGTTTTCTTAAAAGAAGGAAAAAATGTCCAACCACTACAAGAGATTAGGATTTTCCCAACGTACTACAATGTCGAGAAAGATCGAGAAGACGTTGGGAATGGCTCTTCCGACGTATTATGCAACGTCAGAAGGTACATCAGTACAACTGTGTCTGGAGAACAATCTCCGACGCACCATAAAAGTGCATCGACAGTTCATATCTCCTAAAGTTCAAATTGTCGCCAAACTGGAGAAATAGAGCATCGGTATCCTCAAAATTACTATGTGGGAATGAAGAAGACATAGTACCTGTACACATATACCTCAAAATTAATTAAACAAATATGAATACATGAAATTGAATGTATAAAATAATGAAATATGTGGATACGTGGTTCAACATCATTCGTCATCACTAGATTCACTTTGATGGGCAATTGATCATCCTCATCGTCTATGAAGTCGTCAGCAACGTTCGAATGAATCGGTCTTTCAACAACTGCAGGATCAACATCAAGTTTGCATAGAGTGTCATCCTCAATTATCTCTCCAACGTGATGTCTGTCGTCAATGATTTCCACTATATTCAGTTGTTCATTGTCAACATCATCGACTTCCAGCACATCCCAAATTCGTTTATTCTGGACCACGGGAACAACCCTTCAATTTATACCATTTGTTGGGTCCTCTATGTAAAATACTTGTTGTCCCTGCATTGCAAGGATGACTAGTTTGTCGGCGAATAAAAAACAGGACGTGTTGATTGATTTGTAACCTAACTCTGCATGTGTCTTATGACTTTTGTTGTTGTCTGTGTCATACCACTTACAGTTAAATAGCCAGACACGTTGTTCCATGGGATAATGAACGTCTAACACTTCATTGATTATACCGTAGAAATTATTATTCTCGCCACCGACTACCATTACTCCACTGTTTTGAGTAGTGCGTCTGAAATCTAGCTCTATCGTGTGAAATCTCACTCCACCGATAATGCATCCACTATAAGACCGAACGTTAGGCACTGGTCCCATCGAAAGCAAAAATAAATTAATGGAAATGTTTCTCTCTCGAGCATTTTTATGACCTGAGTTTTGAACCTTTCAGGAAATGCTCGTTGGTGTCTTCTGTTAAACTCTCGAGCATTTTAAACTTGTGGACGTATCAATTGCAAGTGTCTCCTAATAATGAAATGTTACATAATGAAAACGTAAAACATCAATTTTAAGATGAGGTAAGTCAAAGGGTTATAAATGATTACTTGCGATACTCCAAAATTTCACCTACATTGTTGAGAATGTACCAATGAAGTAGACGGTTCTCTTCCTATGATAGAGGACGAATGCTTGATGCCTCTAATAGTCTTACTTTCTGAATTAAGACTTCGAACTCACCCATCACCTCATCATTCAGAATGCTATCATCATTCCATTCATCTCTACTGAATCACGTCTCAATTCCACTTAGGTATCGCAAACAAAAGGTTCCTGATTCATTCATCAAATATGCTTCCACAATAGACCCCTCAGAACGTGCTTTGTTATGCATATATTGTTTTAATACGTCTAAACTTTTTTCAATAGGATACATCCAACTGTAAGAAACTGGTCCAGCAATCTTGATTTTGTATGGTAGATGAAGGACAAGATGTACCATTACGCTGAAGAAGGCAGGAAGGCTGGTGGAAATATTCTTTTTAATTTACAAAGTATGACTATAATATCTGCCTGTAATCTGTCCAAGTCACTTACTCATATCGTTCTAGAACACAAATCATGAAAGAAGTTACACAGTTCAGTAACAGCAGTGTATACATTTTTTGTAAGAAAGCTCAAGCATCAATGAGTAAAATTCGATGTAGCAAAACGTGACAGTCGTGCATTTTGAGACCTGAAATTTTTTCATCTTTTTCATGCATACATCGAGAAATATTAGAAACAAATCCTTCAGAAAACTTCACTGATTTCAAGAACTTGCAACACTCAACTCGCTTGCTGCTAGTTAACGTGTAACTCGTATGTGGCTTCACCAATCGTTTACCAACTTTTATGAGATGTAAATCCTTTCTAATTTTTAAATCTTGTAGTTCAATCGTGCATCCGTGGTGTCTTTGGTTTTTCCTTCAATATTCAACAACGTACCAATCAAGCTTTCACAAACGTTCTTTTCAATATGCATTACATCTAGCTTGTGACGTAATAATAATCTTGACCAGTAAGGAAGTTCAAAGAAAATGCTTCGCTTAGTCCAATTAAGAGCTTTCTTTCTTTTCTTCTCCTTTAATGCAGGATGTTTACTAAGAACTGGAAATTCCAATTAATCTACTTGTTCTATTACTTCGTGACCATTCATTACCAATGGAGCAACCCTACGTTCTACCTTGCCATCGTGCAACCTACTTCTTCTCCAAACATGGTTCTTAGAAAGATAACATCGATCTTCCTGAAAGATATTTTTCTTCTTATCCCGAAGAACGATCTATCTCTCATGCATATGAGACATGACTGATCCCTTTTTGTACTCCACCACCATAAATCACCATAAGCTGAAAAGTCATTTATCATCCACAACAAGGCTGCGTACAACTGAAAGAAATTACTAGTAAGGGAATCATACGTACACACCTTAAAAGTCCATAACTGTTTAAGCTCCTCAATCAAGGGTCTAAGGTAAACATCAATTTTCTTACTAGGAGATTTTGGCCCGGGAATGAGCAATGTCGTGAAAAAAGTTAACTCTTTCATGCATTTCCAGAGTGGCAAATTGTAAGGAATTAACACCACAAGCCACATACTATACAAGGTACTCATATAACCGAACGAATTAAAACCATTTGCAGCTAACTCCAGACGAATGTTCTGTGTACATATTAGTTCTATATTACTGATCCCTATCAAACCCTAAATTTAATTAGTCCATGAATAAGTTATGGCAAATCATCCCTCTCTTCTAGTTGAATCTAAGTTTAAACTACAAAAGGCTACCATAACTGCAGGATAGCCAGAACAAACTAACCAAACACTATATTTAATAGCAGAACCAAAAAATAATTCGTGCATTTAGATTTCATAAAACACCCAATTCATTCATACATTTGTTTTATTTACATTAATCAAACACTCAATCCAGAACAAGCTTACAATTACATTATCAATTCATTCATACATTTGTTTTATTTACATTAATCAAACATCCAATCCAAAACAAACTTACAACTATATTAACAAATTATTCATACATTTGGTTTGTTTACATTAATCAAATTTGGATTTCTAAAATAGAAATATGCAAGATTGATTCCTTAATCAAACACCTAATTCATAAATTCTGAACCAAAACATAATTCAAATTCCAATACCTAAAATAAAAATTAATTCTAATTCAGGATCCTAATTTGTAATTCGTAATTTCTAATTCAAGGCGACGAATTATTAATTTCTAATTCAAAATCCTAATTTGTAATGTAAATAAAACAAAAACCACATCAAAGTATATATACAGATATGCAATGATGACGGCGATATCAACTAGGATGACAACAGCGACGAATGGCCTCTTCTTCTCGATTTCCCTCTCGGTCTCCTTTTCCCTCTCTCGATTTTCTTCTCCTTTTTGTTTTAATTCAGTGAAGAATAGTGTTAGAAAAGAAAAAGAACTCCTGACGCATAAAGAAAACGTCAAAAATATGATGTTATTCCCAACGCTATTAATGACACATCAGGAATTCTTAAACCCTATTCTCGCGTTGCTGACACCATGTCGGAGGAAGGCATATCGTACAATTAATGATCTTCCCTTCCTCCAATGCAACACTGTTGACGTCGGGAACAGGGTACCCTTTCCCGACGCACCTGGCACCACATAGGCAGAAAGGCCAAAGGGTACAATTAATTTTCTACCCTCTTCAAACGGTACATTTACAGTGTCGGAAATATGTACCCATTTCTCGATGCACTTGACATCACGTCGGCACAAGGCCAAATAGTATAATTAATTGTCTACCCTCTTCCGACGCTCATGTGGCGCATCGGGGGAAATACCTTCCCCCAATGTGCACCTTGATACGCTGGAAAACACCGATTTCTACCGACGTCATGTTTCCCAACGTGTTGTTCTGCATCGAGAAACTCTCGATTTCTTGTAGTGAACATACCATCCTCAACAGTCAACACAAGCAGAAGTAATCTAAGAATGCATAAAAAAACCCCACACAATAATCTCCTAAGAAGGAAAGATTCACAAAAATCATTCTAAAACTACCAAAGTCAATTGACCGCACGCACGAGGTGATGAGCAACACCAATCGCCAGACACGGGCACTACCCAAAAGATTACCCAAGTAGACACAACAAGGGCCTCAATCTCCAAAGCCAAAGTGGGAAAAATGAGACAAGTCCAACACACCAAAAAGTGCATTAACAAATTCAGAACAATCATATTAAAAAATGAGGGATGCTAATCACCATCAGAGGACTTGGAAATGAAGTTGATTAGAAAGGTCCTTGATCGCGGTAAGAGCTTTCAAGTTTTGTGCACTGGTTATTTGGAGAAAAACAAGAATTATTTTACATTGCCACTTTAGCATGTTGGGGTTCACAGACTTAATTAGGTTGAGTCGATAAAAATTATTAACTTGAAATAATGATGAAGTTAAGTTGGTCACTTTTATCGACTCATCTAACTTTAATTTCACTTTTTTCAATATTTGTAATCACTCTACCTATAAGCCACCATCGGCGATTATCGCTACCACACTCTCGATATACTTCGGTCATGACCATCTTTGACAATCAACTCCAAATTTTGTCAAACCTCTTATGACAAATCCAACGAAGACTACGTTCAATGATCAACATACACTCTAATAACTAAAATCAATATTTCAACAAAGACCAACTTCGATGATCAATGTCAACAACTACTTATAGGTAGCCAACTTTGGCAACCACCTTAGGTGACCAACTTTGTTGTTTATCTCTAACGAAAAACTCAATTAGTCATATACTAAAATGTAAAAATGTTTTTAAATACAAATTTAAATCACTAATTTACATTTGTTTAACCGTTGTCTTTTAGAGTAACTAGACATTGAGGGATTGTTGAGTTGATCAAAATCATATCCTCATACACCTTTTTAACCTTTTTATTGTAGATATCCAAAAGGACCGGTTGTTTTTTAGTGGTTCCACCATAATCTATAGAAAGACGTTTTTTTATCTATATATTTTTGAGAAGTGGAAGACATATTGTTTTTATGGCAAGACTAACTAGTTTGACTATCTAATTTGAACAATTCTTTTAATCTGTGCATGAAACACTAACCTATTGTTTGCTTGCAAACATGCAAATAAACACTACGGATAACAATTTTTTTTTTTTTATTTTCATATGTTGTGCAACCATTAAAATGTGCTGTAAATTAAATTGTTGATTATATTAAATAATACTATTTTGTCTAAATGTGGATAAGAAAAAAAAAAGTAATAACCATGATTTATTGGAAATAAAAAATTTGCAAAAGGACATATTGGAGTCAAAGTTTGGCCAAATTTTTAGTACCAATTCAAGAATATCGTCACTTCACTTTTTTTTTTATTTATTATTATTATTATTTCTTTATAAAAAGAATTAAAAGAATAAATAAAAAGAGATTTTGAAAATGGCTGTGCATATGTTTGGGTCCAAGTGAAGTATTAAAGTTGATCAAATTATTGGGGGATGCCCAACGACTTTTAACTCATTCCCTTCTTATTTTTCTGTCTTTTATCATTTGGCGGTAGTAGTAGTACTTCATTGTATGTCCACTTCACATCTGCACTCCTACACCCTCTAACCCCATTATATTTATATGCTAATTTTTTAAAACTTATTTCCTTTTAAATTAAGTTTATGTTTTAAATTTATTCTAAATTTTTAATCCCATGCCTTATAAGTTATAACTAATATTTAATCTATAAAATATTCATAAATAAGCAACCATACCTCAACTTATTAAGGAATATGAAATTTGTGGTTTCATATCTCCCTACCTCCAACCTTTACTAAAAAGAAATATTTATAAAATAAACCACCTCAACTATTTATGAAATTTTTCATCTATTAAAAATAATTACATCGATTTATTTAAAAAAAAGTTTATAGTAAATAGCACAATTTAAGAAACAAACTAAAAATATAGCATAAAAATAAAATATTTGCTAAAATGACAAATATTGACAAGTCAATTAGTATAATTTTTTAAAATATCAATTTTTCTTTACAGTGATTATCATTGATAATAGCTATAACCAAAGTCGATATCACTAATAGCAACTAATAGAACATTTCTCAAATTTAAAGTTATCGCTTATAGTATCTATTAGTGATATCAACTTATGACAGCTACCAATTTTTATCATTGATAGTTGCCATCAATTATAATTTTTAATTTAAGAAAATCGAGAAGAAACACTTGTAATTGTAGCAAATAGAGAGTTATCATTGATTGTAGTTATCCGTGGTAACAATTAATAGCTACTTAGCTTTAAAATTGAGCAATGTGCACTATTAGTTGCTAACATTGATAGTTGCTATCAATGATCTTTGAAATTGTGCAATGTGCTCTATTAGTTGCTATCATCGACAGTTGCACTTCTAATGATGGCAAATGAAAAGTTGTCACTTATAGTAGATATCAATATAATGATAACAATTAATAGTAGTTATAAGTTATAACATCTATCAGTGATAGTTGATATGAGAGATAATAACTTTTAATTTGAAAAATATATAAAGAAAGACCCAAAAGAGGTAACTGCATATAGAGTTTTTAGTTTTTTACTAATTTTGTACTATATATACAACTATTTTATCCTTTTATTATAGAGAAATTTTTAAAAATAGTAGATTTTACAAAATATTTACAATCTATAGCAAATTCTATCACTGATAGTTATCGATATGTTATATTGATAGAATACTATCATTGATAGAATTTAAATTTTTTGATAACTTATAAATATTTTAATTTATTTTACTATTTTTAAAAATATTTCTTTATTATATATTATTTTATTTTTTTCTACTTAAATATTATTTATGCACGTGATTCTTATTTAAAATTAACTCTACTTAAATTATTAGAGAAATTTATTATTTAAATTTTGAGAAAGTTAAAATATTAAATTACTTAGGAAATCTATATGACTATGGATTACGAATTCAAAATATCTATTAATATAAGAAAGAGAAATTTTTTAAAATGCCCCTATAACAAAATATCATTTAGATAATGACTGAAACTATAAAATTTCCATATATTTGTAAATTTTTTCTAACAATTTTGTGAAAATAATTCTTATAACTATAATAAAATCTCAATTTAGAATTCATGACGCATAAATCTTATCCAAAACAAATAAAAAAACAATTGATTCCAATTTTTAAAAGAAACTATGAGAAGATAACTTTTTTTTTTCTTTTGAGAAAATGAAAAAAATGTGAACATAATGTTTACATCTATATTTTTCTCTTTTATATTTTTATTAAAATTATATTTTGCTCTTCACTAATGAGACGTAAGCATTTTTTTTATTATTATTTAAACAGCCACAATTGATGGTAAGCATTTTTTTTTATTATTATTTAAACAGCCACAATTGATGCTAAGTACTGACACAACGTAACTATAAAAAATTACTAATCTTTCAAGGATCATTTGCAAAAATGTTCAAACAAATTATAATAATTAAATTCATAAAACACATACTTTATTATTTGTGAAAATGGTAAAAACAAAGTCCAACCCACATGTCAAAAGGTAAAATGTTATTGGTTACTAATATACATTTGATACACCTTATACAAGTATTATACATCTGAGACACCTGATATATTTGATAGATACACTTGATGCACGTGATAATCTTTGATACACTCGATACTTTTTTATACATACCTGAAACATTTTGATATACATAATACTCCTTGTTACACCTAGACCTTGATACATTTGATTAGTTTGATACACTTGATACATCGCTAATAAACTTGTTATGTTTCATTGGTATACTGAACAAATTTTATACTTTTGATGTACATGATATGTTTGACACACCCGATGCACGACAGATACACTTAGTATTCTTCACTTATACATTTTATTGATTAAATATACCTGATATACTATTGATATATATTTGTAAACTCGAATCAATGATTCACTTTACTGGTATGCTTTAACAATATATTATTGATATACTTGATAATAATACACTGAGTTATATCATTCATATACTTAATAATACATAAAAAATCTAATTATATGATTACTGATTACTTTTAAATATGGTAAAATAAAACTAAAATATTTATAAATATAAGAAAGTATCATTGATTGACAATGTCATTATCTATCGCTGATAGACTATAACATTTTGATATATTTATAAATTTCTTTCAACAATTTTTCCATTGGAAATAATTTTTATAACTATAATAAAATCTCAATCTTAGAATTCACGAGGCATAAATCTTTTTCGAAACAAATAAAACACAATTAATTCCAATCTTAAAGAAACTATGAGAAGATATATATATATATATATATTGAGAAAATGAAGAAAAATGAGAAGATAATGCCTACCTCTATATTTATATTAAAATTTTATTTTGCCCTTCACAAATGAGATGTAAGCATCATTTTATTTTATTAGGCAAAATTGATGCTAAGTGCTAAAACAACACTAACTATGGAAAATTGCTATCTTTTAACCTACAAAAGATTCACTTTACAAAACTACTCACTTTTTTAAGAACCAATTTTTCTTACCTTTTAAAGATTTTAAATAGAGATACCGTAGAAATACCATTTTAACCCTCCTTTAAATGTTTTCCATTTTACCTTTCCTCTATTACACCTTTCCAAACCCAACTTTGTGGTTAAAAAATATCATTTGGACTAGGTTAGCTTTTTGGTGAACTTATAGAAATACAAGTTATTGTAGTCGTTTAAATAGAATAATGGAGCATAATTGCGATATAATTAAGAGGAATTATGTGTGACAAATTGGATTGAAATAAAGATGAACGTGATAGGCTAGTCACAAAAGATAAATATATTAAACATATGTTTATCACAGTTTTGTTTGTCTTAAAGCAGGTTTTTAGTAAAAAGAAGCAAAAAGCGAAGTGAAGCAATCATCTTAAATAGTCATTGCTCACGTCAACCAACTAGGCGACCAATGAAAAGATGTTAGACAATAGAAATCAGTAGAAGACAAGAAGAGTTGGTAAAATTGTTAGCATAAAGGACGAAATAACATCTTTGTTGCCGCATGACAGTGCTCAAAAGTCAAGAAATTAATTGTGCATCAAACCATGTATAGTCCCATCAACAAAACACCTATAAATACAGAGCATCTCCTTCATTTCGGGAGTGTGTGAAATCCGATGAAAGAAATCCAATTTCATCTCTAACTTTTTCTCTTTGTGCTTTAGGTGAGAGCTTA
The DNA here is from genome assembly GCA_037974545.1 of Cucumis variabilis. Taxonomy (NCBI): domain Eukaryota; kingdom Viridiplantae; phylum Streptophyta; class Magnoliopsida; order Cucurbitales; family Cucurbitaceae; genus Cucumis; species Cucumis variabilis. Next base: position 16,754,067 of record JBBPDI010000020.1, read on the forward strand.
GAGTCGGAGAGTTGTAAAGAATTCTTATCTCATCTTCCATCAGTTTTGTAATAGGCATAAAATGGAGTCAAAGAGCACGAGAGATTGTGATTTGCAGCTTGACTCATTTCATTTACATTCTATTTGTAATTTTTATTTATATTGTATTGATAGTTTAAATTCCATGGTCGAGAGAACTAAATCTTTTATTATGAATGCAATGATATTTCATTTTCATTCTCCCTTTTCTTTACTTACTGCATGCTTGTATTATTTATGATTGTGAACACCATAAAAAGGTAGTAATACTTAGAAAATCTAAATGTTCTTATTACTTGTCTTGTTTAGTCAGAGTATTATTCAACGCCTTATTCTATTCAAAAGAAGAAATGAGGTGTTGGTGTTAACTTCATGAGAGAGCTAGTAAATAAAACCTCGCTAAATAGGCGATAAAATGACTGTAACAATACAACCACTTCACTAAATCCCTCCTTCAACATATACATATTGAAAATATATGTTAGTGTGTGTGGCAACAAGACATCAAAAGATTGCTTGCTTTAATAAGTATTTTCACTTTTAAGCAAGAGCAAGTATATATGGCAAAGGCTCTGAGAGGATGCTCGCCTTAAATTGAAATTCGTTCAGAAATTCATATTGCCTCGAGGAACTATTCACTCCTCTTGTCAGCATCATGTTGTGATGAATTTTTCTTTTTTACTCTTGCTTAAATGTTAAATAAAAATTTTGAGTAAGCAAATATTTATTATTATTTTATTTGACACATGCATTCTCACATTGCTTAGTTAGCAATGTGGAAGTCTCCTTTATAAACTCATAGATCCATCCATGAGTTTGGACCCTAAGGGCACCCAAGTTTTGGAAAGGGTGAGAAGATAGGAAAATATAGATATTTTGCAACCTCTAAAAATTGAAAAACTCCTTCTCTGTACTCAATCAAAAACATATCCCTAAGTTTCATCCAACTCTTGTCCATCTCGTTAAAAGCCCTAAAACATAAATACGTTTGATTAGTTTTATATCTCTCCTCTTATTTTACTCCAACTTACTCTAATTTACTCCACTTAACTTTGACTTAACTCCAACTTACTTCATGAATAAGCTATATTGTCAAATCTCTAATATAGCACTAAAATTAAATTCAAATCTAAACTTAAGTTTAAATCTAACTAACACTTTCAACATATATCTAACAATTCATACATAATTAAAAGTTATGCTTAAGAATTTCAAAACTAGTAATTAACCGATCAGAAACTAATTTTTGACATAAATAAATAGGCTACCATAACTGCAGGATAGCCATAAAATTCACATTTGTATTCAACTTTAAATTCAAATTCATATTATAATTGATATTAAACAGAAATTCATATTTAAACTCAAACTTAAATTAACTATCAAATTTAATATCTAATTCATATTCAAAACTTTAAAAAACATACATTAAATATAAGTTATATAATATCAATATACAATCTCGAATTTACACATCCGATCTCATACTTACATAATAAAAACTCATACATTTTCATATAAAAATATACATAATATATTGCACATACATACATCTCTTGCATGGATTACACATACAAAATTACATAATACATTACTAAACATACAATGAATTTCAAACTACACATGCATACATTTCAAACTATACATAATATATTACACATACATACATTTCAAACTACAAGTTTCAAAACAAAAAATGGACAAAATCTTATGCCAAGAAAATCAATGATGGAGGACGAGGGAGGAGCACAGAGTGGTGGGCGACGGATGGGCGGCGATGGATGACTGGGGTAGACGACAGACGGCTGGCGATTCCTCTTCTTCTTTCCTTTTCTCTTTTGACTTCGCTTGCTCCGTGTTCTGTAATCAGAGAACAAATAGGGAGAGGAAAGGTTGACGCAACTCAAAAACGTCAGTCTTTCCAGACTTTCCTTGACGTCTCACTAATGGTGTTAGGAAAAGTCCAACCGTAATAAAAATGCCTAGCACTTTGCCGACGTGGTCAACGCTAACGTCGGCAAAGGTTTAAATTAAATATTATTATTAAAAAATTTACCGACGTGGTGTGTACTAACGTTGGCAAAGGTTTTAATTAAATATTATTATTGAGACTTTTGCCGACATGGTGTGTATGTACGTTGGAGAAAATCTGACCCTAAAATTTAATTCCTAACTTTCTCTGACGTCCTTTGTGTCCACGTCGGGGAAAGTATAATAAAAAATTCAATTACTATTTTATTTCTGACGTGGTTTCCGATGGCATTGGTCTTTCCTCCTTATCCCGACGTGTGTTTCTCAACGTCGGTGTTTCCTTTCTTTTTTGACGCTATATTTTCCGACGTCCATGACGACGTCAGGAAAAACCCATTTTCTTGTAGTGTATGCTCCTTTTATCGCATGATCTTAACTTAGCCGCCTAATTTAGTTGCATACTTAGAACCACAATTTCATATTCACGACATCACTAAAACTCATAAACATTTACACCAAGCACTTCTCTGTAAGCTTGTTCAAAGGTGAAAGCCCACAAGGGACCGTGATGACAACGAATGCGTGCAAGATCCATGTGCCAACAAAACATATTTGTATTAATTAAATTTTTAAGAAAAACAAAATCAGAAATAATTCTTTGCGACCGAGGAAGTCGATCCTCATAAATTTTCCATGCAGAATTGTTGTTGCAATCCTTTTGAAATTAAATAGAGATTTTCAAAAGGGTGTGGAATATGAAATGGTGTGAGCTCACCCTACCTTTCGGAGGTTTCTGATTTTGATATAGTCCCAAAGTTTACACTTAACCGGAAAACAATAGGGTTCATGTGTCTCAACGTCGTTTCATAGTTACGCTTGTTAACTTAAGTTTTGTAGTGTATCTGTTCAACTACGACGACGTGGATGTAAAGGTTTTCTGTTTTAAGTAACTCGAACGCCTTTAGACTCCTAATGGGCAGTGGACTGTTGTCTAGAATCCTCCATCAACCACCATAGTTTTATTCACATTTTTTTAAACCTTAAATAAATATTTTCTAAACAAGGTAAACCCATTTAGCCAATTAGTTGCTTTAAATTTTCATTTAAAATACTATGTTTCCTCCCCAACTTATTACAAATGATTGAAACAAGCTCAGGTCTTTTTGTTTTTTTCTTCTTACACAGCAACTAACTCATTTTCATTTCTATCTTCGTCAGCATCTCCACTGCACAATCCTTATTACGTCTTACTGTGATTCATTATTAGTTCATATAAATAAATGAATATATATACATATATGTTTGTGTGTTTATTTATTTATTAAAACTACTAATGAATCACTACACCTAATATATGCCAAACATCTCTTTAAAAGTTGATCACAAGCTTAAAATATAGTATAAAAATTTAAAAATATAAATTTGATCATTTTCGTTGACATTCACTCTAATTAGCTTAGATTGTTTGTTCATTTCTGACCCATCATTTTTCAAGTTTTAAAGACCACCTAACTCTAAAAGTACTTTTTTAAGTTAACAATACAACGGAGTTCACGAAATATGATGGAATAAATGTTTTTTTTTTTTTTTAGTTGGTTAAAAATTGAAAGCTTTTTTAATAGTTAAGTTTAAAAAATTATTGATAATAAAAACAATGGTTAGAAAGTTTCTAAAGATGAAAAAAAAGAAAAAGGCAATAAAGTGGTTTCAAGGAAGCATCTCGGGAGTGTTTATTAAAAAGGAAATTTCACTGAAGGCATTTTATTTTTCAAATGGCATCTAATCATGCACACAGGAGTTACCTAATCTTAATTGGTTGAGACCATTAATTGAGCTGCATGTTTAAGTAATGGAAGCTTTATTATTATTATCAATATTATTATTAACAACATTAGAGCATTGCATTAATCTTCTTTATTCCAATTATTCATCCATTGACCCCTATATAT
>JBBPDI010000020.1:16781669-16801186 GCA_037974545.1 Cucumis variabilis
TATATATATATATGTTAGCGTAGGTTGAAAAAGTGGAATAACGTGAATATTACAAAATCTTGAGTTTTTCAGAAAACAAGAAATATTATTTTTTAGTCAGATTGGAGAATTATGGAGAAAGAGATAGGGCATGTCGTTAGATTGTTGTTCAAGAAATATGCACAATTAGTTTAATGGTAGAAAATAAATGTTTCCTAAATAAGGATAAATGGAAAACAATATTGAAAGATGTTGAGAGATAAAATAAGAAGTCTAAATTTGAAGTTTAAAGAAGGGAGTGATGCGACCTATGTTGTTTATGATGATCAGTTATAATGATTTATTTAGTATATCCATTTTTAATTATCATTACTCTTATTTTTTTAAAAGATAATATCATTAGAAATTTAAATTTACATGTTGTTATAGTCTTTAAATGTTATTCAATATAGTTCTCACGTTCATGTTTAATATTTTGAAATAGATAATAATTCAACAACCATTTAACCCTTAAATTTAAGAATTTAATTTTTCTATAGAAAAAACGTTTTTATGAACCTTGAGCAAATAATATTTATTTATATAAAAGAGATGAACTTTATTTTTTTAAACTTACAATGGGAAAATAAAGCTTTTAGAAATAGGAAAATCTTGAACAAATAAAACATACTCGACTTACATGTACAAAATTGTCATTGAATCAAATTTTTTTATATAATAATCTAGACTAAAAAAATTACAAACATATATGTAACCACTTACACGGAGATTTAGAGAATAATGAGTAACTTTATTTGCTTTTACTTTCCATATATTTTTTTTTGTCTTCCTACTTTTATAAAAAGATATATGTAGTCATCAAAAATATTCCACCAATTACCATATATTAACTAGGGATATTTTTTAAAATAATAAAATAAATTAAAGTATTTACAAGCTATAGTAAAATTTGGATTTTATCACTGATAGTCTTCTATTACTATAGTATATCAATGACTATCAGTGATAGAATTTGTTATAGGTGGTAAATATTTTGTAAAATCTACTATTTTTAAAAATTCTCCTATTAATTAACTAATTGTTTAAATAATATTTGACCTAAATTATGTGAAATTTAATTAAAGCTATGGTTATTTTTAAGATTTACCATTACATACTATTTATTTATTTTAATAAAAATATATATTAATAAGATTCTTAAGGGCAACACGTTTTTAGTTATCTAGTCTTTACAAAGAGTGTAAAAGGAGAAAAATGAAAGAAAATGAAGGAATGGAAGAACATGTTTTTAAATGGCCTTAATCTTGTTTTAAACAATAATACCTTTTTTAAGTGATATTGTACTCTTATTCTCCATAAAATTTCCATGTTCTCTATCCCTTTCCCCATCCAAAACAGGTTGCTGTTTAATATTTTGATAGACCGCATGGATGTTTTGGAAAAATGAAGTTTTGTAACTTCTTAGATGGTCTCAAGGGTATTGAGACTTTTTTTTTTTTTTTTAATAATTTAAGATCACTATTGGAGAAAATTGACCCAAAATATTAAATGACAATTTTTTTTTTTGAAAAAAAAGCCAAATGACTTTTTGTTGGTGTCAGGTTCGGTTGAAATTACCAGAATAAAATCACCCACTCGGAAAAGCTCATATTGCTCTTGCTCTCACTTTTGGTGACAATTCATTTGCGAACAATATTGAACACAATATCTTCCCCTCTCTCACTTTCAGTAGCGATCTATTTGTGAATACCATTGGACATGATGTCTTTCCCTTTCACTCACTCTTGTCCACAGTATCGATCCATTTGTAAACACCATTGAACACAATGTCTTCTCTTCTCTCGTTCTCATTCTCGATGAGGAATAAAATGGAAGAGTGTCATTGTATTCAACCATATCTAGCCAAGGAATGAAACGAACGATGATCGTTGAAACCATGGAATAAAGACTCTTGTCACACCCTAAACCACAATACGACCAAAATATTGAAGCAAAGGGAATAGGATGCAATTTAGTTGCAACCTTGAAATTCTCTTACTGACTAATTCAACCTCAAAGCCTTTTAAATACTAAGAGAAAACATAACGCCACCAAACACATTCAAATACATTGTTAATGCAAAAAACTTAACGCAATCAATTCAGCCAAAACATACACTTTATTAACAACAAGCGTTTAGTACAACAATATAAAGAAACAACTCTTAACCAAAAGTTACATTAAGTAAACTCTTAAATGCCTAGTAGCTTTCTTATCTCGCCGCAAAACCTTCCACTTCCTTCTCTACTTGGCCTAAATGCCTGATCCTGAAAGATTAATTTTGAAAACGTCATTTGAATGACTCAGCGGGGTTTTATGAAAACCTCTCGCAATACCTTTTCATAATCATTTCGCAAAAATAATATCTAATTATTTAAACATAATAACAAAAAAGAAAACAGCTTTTCTCTCAAAGGCTGCTAAGCTTTATATCCAATCATTTAAACATAACAACAAATAATAAATTTTTTAACATAAATTCATTTTAGAGAAAAGCACTCACAAAACTTTACTAAAGAAGTCATTCTTCTTCTGGCAAGTTCTTCTCAGGTAGCTAAACCAGCAACACTTCAACATTTCAACAAAACTCCCATCGTCCCCTCCTTAGTTACCCAAATCCTCTTATTTATAGAGCCATTAAACTAACTTAGTCATGCATAAACTCTTCTCAATTTGTCAGCTTCTGCTTAAAACTTTACACGTATAAATTTAATATTCAACCTACCCATGTTTAAACCTTAATCTTACACTTTAACCCTGTCAAATCATATTTGACGTTTTCTTCGCCAGACTTTGCTTCTTGCTTAACCAAAACCGCGAATAACTTCAACAACTTAACATTTCTCGCGAATAACCTTATCACTGGTTATATTTTTACTATAAGAAATCTTCCATGCGAATTAACTAACTTTTACTCGCACAGAACTCTTATTGTGAAATTGAACTCTAAGGCTTCTTCGCAGACTTCTTCTCTGCGAAACACTTGGTCCTTCTCGCGAAGACCACCCAAAACGCCTAGTCTAACACTTTGTCAAAACTTTCACTTCTTAACTTACGTGAAGACATTTTTTCTTCTTATCGCATAACTTCTTTCGTGAACTACTCACTTAATCACAAAAATGTATACTTAACCATAAAAGATTTTATCGCTTAATCCTTTCCACAGATTTATTCAAACAACAACTTCTTAATAGTTTAGCCGAATTTTACTTGCTTAATCAAATTAGAAATGAGTCTCACAGCTCTATCGTCGAACATAAGAATGGAAAAACGTCAAAGAAGAAAAAGAAATCACATCAAAGTCGGGGAAGAAGGAAAGAGAAAAAGAAATGACAAATTTGTAACTTCACTTGTGATTGACATCGACAGAAGGCATTTGCCATTTGCCATTTTTTTTAAAAAAAGGGTCAATTGGCATTTTGGGCCCAAAAATTGGGTTATCCATACAAATTATCTTTGCTATCAAAACAAGAGCCATAAGTTCAACGGTCATCTAGTCATTAGGGTATTTGGTTCACCAAGTTGAGTTGAGTTTTTTAAAATAACCAAACTTTTCCCTATCTCTAATGTTTTCAATGACTCTAATCATCAACAACTAATTCCAACAACAACCACAATCGACGACTATCATCAACTCACCCCGATGTCATCATCACTAACGACATGCTATGGCTATCAATTTAATGGCAACCTTTGATGGCCAATTCCAACAACCATGCACCTCCAACAAACACTATAGAGACAACTGCTTTTAGTGACAAACTCTAGAGAAAATCGCTTTTAGTGATTAACTACAACAATTACCTTTGACACCCAACATCAACGATGACCACCTCAGGTGACTACCTCCAATAACTATCTCCAACAATCCCTTCTGGCAACCAACGCCGTCTATCATCTCTTATTGTTAACTCCAACAACCAATTTGGACAATCATACTATAATAAACAAAAACAAAAGATTGATGTGATGACAGTGGTTTTAAATACAAAATTGAAATTAGTAGTTCATACTGTCTTCTTAGTACTTTGGCACTAAGAGAAATACTTTATGGATGCGTATCAAACCAAACAAACTTGCATATAAAGACATTGTTGAAAAGAAAATGTAACAAAACACATCAATGTTTTATTTTAAATAGTTTTTATAAAAAGTTTTAAATGAAAAAAGGGCTTTTTGAAAATTATATTTTAAAAATAATTAAAAATGCCACCATTCAAGGATTTTTTTTATGTTAAAAACAATTATAACACATAGAATTTTGTAAACATGGCAAAATTTTCACTTCTCTATCTTAAATTTGTTATTATTCCTAAACTATCCTTCAATAACTTATTTCTCTTCCTCTTTTTAATGCCCTACTAATTATTTATTTATTTTCTCACTTTTTAAGATCCTAATTATTTGTTTATTATTATATTAGAAAAATTATTTATTCTTTTTGTCTTAATCTTAATTTTAAAATGTCAATAGTATAATAATTGCAATATGAAATATAATATAATGGTTGTTGATCGGAGTAATTTAACTTCATTTGTGATTTTTCTTTTTTTATTTTTTCGATGTGTATTTTGAGTTGAATATGATTCCAAATGATTTTGTTTTATTTTTTACATTAAATTTTTGGTTTTACTTTGTCTCAGTTTTGTATATCAGTGTTGTGATATACTTATATTATATGTATTAGTTGGTTAATATACTTACTATGTGATTTTCGTTTTTTTCAAATTTTATGCAGTTCATTAGAGTATTATTTAAGTATATAAATGATGTAACTTAGTGTATTATTATCAAGTTTGTCAACAATATATTGTTAAAGCATATCAATAAAGTGAATCATTATCAAGTATACGAATCAAGTTTACAAGTGTACATCAATAGTATATCAAGTGTATAAGTAAGACTTCAAGCATATCAAGTACATTTAATCAATCAATTGTATAAGTGAAGAATACTAAATGTATCTACAGTATATCAGGTGTATCAAACATATATTAGTAATGTTTTAGGTGTGTATCAAAAGGTATCTAGTGTATCAAAGAGTATCAGGTGCATCAAGTGTATCAATCAAATGTATCAAGTGTATCAAGGAGTGTATTAGGTGTATCAGACGTGTATAAGGTGTATCAAACGTATATTAGTAATGAGAACATTTGTGACATTTTACCTCTTGATGTGTGGGTTGGGCTTCGTTTTTGTCATTTTTGCAAATAATAAAGTGCGTGTGCTGTGAACTTAATTATTATAACTTATTTTGTCATTTTTACAAGTGTCCTTAAAAGAAAATCAAACGACGAGATAGAAAATAATATTATCATTTTCTAGTGTCAAGATAATCCAAACATACTCTAATTCAAGGATTAAACTTGCAATAAATACATGTGCAAGAAAAATAAAATAAGGTGATGATGTTTAATACAAATACAAACAAGTATAATGTAAAGGAATGTTCTTCTGAATAATCAAAGAATTAATTGCCCACAAGACATATTTGTAGTGTATATAAAAACTTGGATGGGGAGATTTTTTTTTTCATTTTGGACCTTCCTTTAGAAGTAGCTGTAATTAGGTAGATGGCAAAGTTGTCCTTTTTCTCTCCTATTTTAATTATGCTAATTGAAGATGATTTTATGAATTAATTAGGCTAATTATAATTTATGAATAACTAATAGCTTAAGAAAACCGAAAGTTTTTTCAACTTCTAATAGCTCAAGAAAAATCCAAAGTCTTTTCAACTTCTAAAATGCAAATAATGAATCATTTATTTACCTTATCAACTAATTATGCTAATTGTAACTAATGAACAATTTTATAGGTAAGGAAACCAAAAAGTCCATCTTCTAAATGAGAAGAATTAATAATACATTTAATTATTAATTCATACTCAAAATACAATGAATGAACCTTTAGAAATTATTAAATATGAATGGCTATAAAACCCCCTCTTCAACATCCAATTTGCACACAATTTGGATAGCCTTTCAAATAAGAAGAATTTTTTGTGTTAAAAAAAACGGTAACCCAACCAATCTGGCTTATCCAACCCACTTCTAAAGGAATATCTCAGTTTCCTTGCATGTTCGATTGTTTATTTCCTTTTTTTTTATGGTTTTCTAAATGAATTATCTCATCAATTGACATCTTTACGAATATCTATATGTATGTATATAAGAAGAAAACTTTGAATTTGGCACATTCTCTTGATTAATGTTTCTTTACTGATTCATCAACTCTCTTTTTCTAAAAGTTTATAGAATTTAGTATTGTAAACCAATATAGTATAGTTAATTTTTATTCAAACGGTTGCAAAGTAGAATTGTATAGCAATCATTATAGCATTACATTTTAAGAACTATTTATGAGTTTAATCTTAAACAGCAATCTAGAGGAAAATTAATCAATTTAAGATGAAAAAAAAGTTACGTGGAAAAAATCAAGCAGGAAATAAAATAAAAATTAAACACAAATTTCACGTGTCTGACACGTGTTAAGAACTAGTTATAATTTAAAGGCTCAAAATGGTAAATGACGCATGTTTTAAAAGAAAATGTGAAATGCCCCTTTGCTAATATCGTGACCACGTGAAGTTAAGGTATTACCATTTTTTCTTTCTTCTTCTTTTCCCCTTCTCTTTCTCCCTTTGTCTTTTCCTTCCTTGACAATTGTCTTCTTCTTCTTCAGCACGACAAGTCCATGTGAGCTCATCTCCATGGGTTGGGGATAGACTTTTCTTCTTTGTCGTAGGTTTCTTTTGTTGCAATGTAGGAGAATCCGTAGAGTGAGCTCATCTCTTTCTCTTATCGTGCTCCTTCTAACCTCCTTCCATTTTACTTGTTCATAGAATCTATTTCTAATGATGGCTTTGCCATAAAAAGGAACTTCTCTTTCAATCGTGGAGTGAGCTGCAGCATAAAAGTTTCACGAACAATGTTCTCTTTCCTAGAAAGGTCCTTAGCTGCCTAATATCTCATATGCGGAAAGAGAGGCACCCATGGAGTGGTAAGATATCAGAAAGAAAGCTGCAGTTGGTGATCCCTTGCGTTTGTTCGTCTGACTATGGAGGAGTTACTTTGTCCCTCCTCTATGCAGAGTTAGTTTGAAGTTCTTAGTTTGGTTCCAAGATGGAGATTCTCATAAATGAGATTGAACAATAAGCTATAGAAAAGCGACTTCAAAACATCTAAACACCTGTCCCAACGTCCACTAAGTGGCTGAAATTAGGTTGAGCACCAAGTCTAGAATATTCTGATGTTCCAACTAAAGGGATAAGAGCCTTTCGCAGTGAATTTTTTTTTACAGAATCGTAAATTCAATTTAATTGAAACTTAAAATACCAAATACATCGGCAAAATAATACATAAACTATTTTTCTTTTGGCTAAGCATGCTTAAAAATACAGAGAATTACATAGAAGAAATAAAGGAAACTTGCGTCCGTTGTCGACTTTATACCTACTAAAACTCCAAATTGGGGCACCACCACTTAGAGATCTCTATATTCTCTGAGTTGAGATTGGTTTGTGGAACCAATTGAAATGGAAATTTTTGTAAAGAGAATCTTTTTTTTCTTTTTGAGAAAATTGAAGTACGCTAGAAAAAAAATCTCAGAGACTTTTCTTTCATTAACGTATCTTACCTCCCTCTTCTTCATCCTAAAAAAGAGTGAAGAAGATGGAGTTAGAGAGATATAAGGGATACGTGGAAAAAACCACCACTTATCCTAAATAACTCCCTTATGTAAGCTGGAAGTTATTAATTTAATTTAAAATTAATTAATTAAAATTAAAATCAAAATAATTAATTAATTTAATCTAAATTAAATTAATAACTAATTAAATCGTATTTCATTTAAATTATATTTAATCAAATCAAATTAAATCAAATAAACCAAACTATTAAGTGATTCTAGAATTAATTAATTTTTAAATTAAATATCTTATATTGAATTTAATTCAAATTTGAAAATCATATTTAAATATAAATTTCTCTCATAACCTATAGTTTTAATGTCTATCATATACATATTAAATTTTAACCTATAGTTTTAATATGAATCCAATTCACATTAAATTAATATTTGAACTCATTCAAATATTTTATCTCTCATAAATTAAATTTGAATCGTATCCAAAATTAAACTTATATAATAAAGTTTAATTAAAATATAAATTATATATTATATGTGTCATCATAAATTATATTAATTTCCAAAGTGAATTTGAACGTTTTAAATTACAACCAATACAAATAAATCTCATTATCCTTTACGAACTAGGAAGGGAACCTAATGGACCTACGATCAGAAGCTACAACGATATGAGATTAATTGACTAAACTCATTAATTACATTAATAAATATTTGTTAACTGTGTGTAGACTCCATTAAAGACTCATAGTTGAACTCTTATCACTGTAGATATATTTTTGTGTCTATAGATATAGACCAATAATAGTAAGTTATTCACAAGTGTTTGTAACACCTGCTGTGTCAAATTACAATTTTATCTCTTGGTTACTTCTAGTTCTTAAATACCAAATCTCCTCTTATGAACAACGTGTTTATGGTCCAACCAATAAACAAAAACCCCTCTCGTGCCATAGAGAGGGTGGGACCCTTTGTTCAAGTTTTGGAGACACCATTTAAGGGAACATTCATCTCCTTACCCTAAAGTCTAGAAGGAGTGAATTCCATCTTGTGCGATTATGTTTCCAGCTTTCCACTTGGTCTTGTCTAAAAAATGATAAGTATATTGAGTTGACAATCTGGCCACTCTTATTATACAAACCAAAGGACAATCCCTCGCGAACAGGAGTTCATAATACACTCAAAATTAAGACTAAGGTCATCCTAATGAAATATAAACCCAGCTAGTTAACGAAGTTACATCTAGTAGTTATTATTTCATGGTTCGGTCTTATGCAAACTCATTACATAGGATACCCTCACTTGCATGTCACCTACATGAATGCGTTGGATCATTGTGTATGTATCAAATACAAAGTGAGTTGTATCCATAGTGTTACCAAGATAATTTACTCAACTTTATCCCTATACTATAGACCCTTTAAGTTGTATCTCAAACATTGATTCATGTATGTCTCTATATACTATTCAAGACTCATCAAACAGATTAGGACGTTAGTTTATTAGATTTAGGTTATCAAGACAAAACTGATAATTTAATCAATACATTTATTAAAATAATTAATATTATTTTATTAATAAAGATCAATGAATTATATTTACTATCTACGAGTTTTAGAACGTAAAATCTAATACCAGCTTCATTGTTATTGAGAAAGGAAGATTCCAGCTCTTAACACGACTAATTCTAGTGAAGAGAGAGAAAGTAGTGATTTAGAGAGAGAGAGAGAATAGTCATTTGTGAGTGAGAAAAAGAACAAAGAGTGAGATGGGTAAGAGCAAGAGCGAAAACTATGGTTCTTTTCAATATATGTGTGTGGTTACATTTTGGTAATTTCACTTGAATATGACGTTAGCAAATGGTCACTCAATATTTTTTTTAAAAAAAATCATATCATTTGACATTTTTTGCTCAATTTTTTAATCATCCATCTGACAAACTCGTAATAAAAAACCAAACGTCGAGAAAAATGCAAGAAGGAGGGATTTGATGTTGTTATAAACCCTATCACATTCTTTTGTGGTTTATTTGTCTTAAATGAAAAAATTGTAAAAAAAATATATATTTACAAGTATAACACAATGTTATTGTGTTGGGTTTTACGTCTAAAAACTCGTTATCGATGAATGTTGAACTATTTTATTAGTTAATAAAGTTGTTATTGGGGTATTGTTCAACAAATTGTTATTGAATAAGTGATTTGGTCATTATAAACTAAGATTCCTTAACTATAGTATGAAAGCTTGAACATTATGTATAGTGACATAAAAGTGGATCAAGTTTGAGATAATAGTCTAAATGGTCTATATTATAGAAACAAGGTTGGACACCTTATTTTGGTACCATTAATCTATGAATGCAGTGCACTTTGTATTTAGTACAAACGATGTGATCCTAGATCATTCATATGAAGACATGTAAGTGGGAGTGTCTTATGCAATGAGATTGTATAAGACAGACCATAAGATAGTCCCATTTACATTTTGATATTGTTTACTATTTAAAATTGACTATCTCGATTTCGATGACATGGATAACTCGATCTTAGTCCTTAGCTAACTATGAACGTTTGTTTATTTGAGATTATCCTTAAATCAACAATGATGAAGACAACTCAACAACATTGGCCTAATAGATCTCTCGTTTCAAGGCAAGACTAGATAGATAGCTGGGTCATAGGACGCAAGACAGAATTCGCTCCTACCCGCTTTTAGGGATTACAGAGAGATTGTTCCCTTAAGTGTTGACTCCAGGACTTAAACAAGAGCCCCCCTCTCATTGACCTGAGAAAGACTCGATTTAGCAGATAGACTATAAATCAATTGTTCAATAGAGAATTTGTAGAACTTAAGAAACAAGATGTAATCTCAAGGGTAAAATGATATTTTGATTCCACTGAGATTACAAACAATCTATGAAGAGTTGACTTACTAACCATGGTTGTATCAAGTGGGCACAAAATATCTACAGTTAAGAGAGTGCAGTTACAAGCTATTAAAATAATAACTAAATATTAATTAGATAATTTAATTAATTATTAACAAAAAAAATTTTTTATTTAATTAAATGTTTCAAATTAATTAGATTAATTGTGAAATATTATTTAACTAAATGCAAAATTGAAATTAGACTTTGAGAGTCAAAGTCAACAAACTTGAGTTTTTTCCATCTTATAATTGAAGATTGAATAAGGTGCTTAATAGGTTAGGTGTTGTTCTCTAATTTCACCGCAAATACCACTTGATGCACGAATTAAGTGTTAGATGCAAATCAAATTTGCCTAAGTTTGGGATATTGATGCATGAGGTGATGAGATTAAAGGCTATTGGATAATTTTGTTCGAAAAAACTTCTCACTCCTAACAACTCTCTCACTCTAAAATATCTCTAATTTGATCTCACAATCTAGTTCTAAATTCTAAAAATGACGGAGAAAGTCTTGGTGATGGCTCTTGAAGAATTTGCAATCAACAACTACTTCAATTCGTAGTGAATTTGAGCAACAAATGTATGAATTCTAAAACGATACTTTATGAGATTTTAAAACATGTCTATTAATCCTTAAAATTGATGCACTTAAGGGTGATATTTTATCCAATTACTTTCGTTGCATGTTTATTTAATCTTTCACATTGTTTACCGTGATAAAAAGTGATAAATATTGCTAGACATTATTCACTGTCTATCACCTGATGCTAAAATATCTGATCGATCTAAGGCAAATATCCCTGAAATTTGAGGGTTGCACCAATTTAAACCCTAAAATAATAGTTGTATTATTTTAAACTCTAAACTTTGGTGTTTATATCAATCTAAATTCTAAACTAATAATTGAATCAATTTATACCTTAAACATTTACAGATTCATCAATCTAAACCTTGTGAATTTTAACTTTCCATATATGTATCAATTTAAATTTCAACTTTCATAAGTATGCCCAAGTAAAACATAATAGAGGATTTAAATCGATACATTTATATAAGTTCAAAAGGTCTAAATTGATACACTTGTAAAAGTGTAGGGTTTACATTGATACGATTATTATCTTGGAGTTAAAATTGACTATACAATTCCCAAAGTTCAAGATTTAAATTGATAATATTAGTAGTTTAAGTTCAAGTGCATAAATTGAAAATTTTTCATAGATCTACTAACGTTTATTGTTGCCTATCGATGAAACATCAGTGAAGGTTTGTTATGTTTGTAAATATTTTTTTGTTCATTTTTCAATATTTAAAAACATCCATTCATTTATAAATCAAACCCTTGAATCGAACACTTAATTAAAATTCTAAATCCTAATCATACCATATATTTGTTGTATATGTCTTTAGAAACGAGACTTGATTCTCATTTGGAATGAGAGATGATATTGGTGGTTGAAGATTGGGTGGCTTTATTCGAAATTCGAAGTTAAACTAAATACACTTTTAGAGATATGTTGTAGAGTAGACATAGGGTAGCAAGGAAGAGACAAACGAAGAGATGAAAATAGAAAAAGGGGACGAAGGGAAGAGAGAGACAAAAGAAAAGCTAACCCAAACCAACAAAAGACTAAAGAGTACGTAGAGAGAAGAAAATGAGGAAGGGAGGTGGTCAGACTTACATAAATGATTTTCTTGCGCTAATGACAATTATTTAGCCTTCCTTTCTTTATTTTTTCCTTTTATTTTTTAACATTAAAGAGTATTAATTCAACTTTTGAAATTTCCATGCTATTTTTGAAATAGGTATTAGAGGCCATGTTCATTTTCTAATTGAAATTCCATGGGTATTTTTGAAACAATATACCAACTTTTTTTTTTTTTTTGAGTTTAATGTACTATATGGTGTCAACATTTGATAGTAATAATTTAAAAACTAAAAAGATTTCGAGAAAATAAATTATTTCAAATTTCTATTTTCTCATATTGGTTATTTATTTATTTATGTTTTGATAAGTGATGAATTATGTAGGAAAAAGGGCAAAATTATATTAATAATGTAATTTTTGAAACTAATTATCAAAATGTAGCTGTTTTCAAACTAATTACCAAAATATAGTTGTTTTAACAATTTTCTTTTTCTCTCTTATAGGGTAAGTCTTCAAGACTTGTCCTATATTTAATTTTTTTTTTCTCAAAGACTCGTTATTTCTTTTGTTTTTTTTAACGCAATTAAATAATTCAAAGTAATTTTTAAATTAACTTTTATTTTATATAACAAATAAATTTTATTTTGTTAACAAGTTAAATTCTAATTTTTTAATTTAATATCAATTTATTTTTCTCTCTAATGAAATTTTTTTATTTGTTTTAAAATCAAATTTATTGTTATTTAAATTTGTTGAAAAAGTATATCCATTGTATTTTTAAATTGATGAAAGTTCGTTCAATTTTTTTCTTTAATTTTAAAATTTATGTTTACGTTAATTTTTTAATTTATGGATATTTATCGTTGTAATCCACCGGTGTTGTATTAATTGAAAACCATAAACTTGTAGTAAGTGTTTTTTATTTGAAAATAATTAAAAGATGAAATAGAATGTCTAATACAATAATTTAATAATTTTTATTTAATAAAAAAATATTAATATGTACTAAATATTTTGTTGATTAAAATTAGTTGTTATAATTTTTTTGTTACCAAAGTTAATTAAAATATTATCAGTATATTGGTTAGATTTAAATTATATTCACAGACCCTACACTATAGGCAAAATTATATTAATAATGCATTTTCTAAAATTAATTAGCAAAATGTGTATGTTTTCAAACTAATTACCAAAGTTTTAATTTTTTCTCTCTCTTTCATAGCGGGAGTCAACTCGCCCTTTATATTTCTTTTTTCATTTTTTTCATTTTCACGCCATTTAATTTAATTTGAAAATAATATATTTTGTAATTAATTTTTATGAAAACCAATTTTATTGTTATTGAAACTTATTGAAAATGTATATTCATTGTATTTTAAAATTGATGAAATTTTGTTAAACTTTTTTCTTTAATTTTTCAATTTATGTTTGCTTAATTTTCTAATTTATGGATATTTATTGTTGTATTCACTAGTTTTGCATTAATTGAAGGACGTAAATTTGTAGTAAGTGCTTTTGATTGGAAAATAATTAAAAGATGGAACAAAATGTCTAATACAATAATTTAGTAATTTTCAATGAAAAAAAAAGATCAATGTGTTCCACAACCTGGACATCGACGATTTCTAACTGGTTGTCGTCGTCGACTCTGAACTCTTGTTGTTGTATTTTCTCCTGATTCTCTTGTTGTTGTTGCTCATCTAGTTGCTCGAATACTGCTGCAAGCAACTTCGTAGTACAAATGTTCATTATGTTCTCCACGATCGCGCGCGTGACCATGCATGTATGAAGATGCATGATGGATCGCTTCCTAAATCATAATTTGATGATGATGGACCTACCTCTGAATTATAATATCTTGTTCCAAAGTCTGATGACTGACCAACTCCTGAATCATGATATGTCGTTCCAAATGCCAGCATCATCATTATTGGACTAACGTAACCATGCTCGCTCTGTGTCTGTGTCACGGGAGGCACTTTTTCCATGTGTTGGTCAACTTCTTCCAATTGATCAGGCTCTTGCCCTCGAGCATGTCTCCTTTGAATTGGAGCAGGTACAATAGGAACATCGTACATATGAATGTTTTCCATGTACTGCTCGTTTTCGCTGTATATATTTAGGACATGTTGTGGATCATCTTGAAGTCTACTATTGTTCGATCTCTGTTAAATATTAAAATGAATTAGAAAGCATTGAAAATAAATTTATACTAAAATAATTAGACAGTATTTAAATGTGTACCAGATGACTCATAGTAACTTTTGATCGGGTGATATAAAGTCTGGTGATATTTATGTACCAATGGATGTATTCTAGAGTTACATCCATATGAAATTACCGAATTGGATGTCCCTCAGCAATAAACCTTATGCAATTTAACCATTGCATCACTAAATGAGCAACTTTATCGAACCAATCAGCAATCCTTAGGTCAATGTCGCGCAAAAGTGGTTCAGTATTACAGTCATGTGGAACACCTTGTTGAATACCAGACTGTCTAAGTGTTCTGTGAGGTTGATGCCACTCACCAATGTTACATATGAGAGGACTAATCGTCTACCATATGTCTTGACCGTTCGTACAGAAATGTGGCAAATTATCTATGATGGCTTTGTACGGCTCCCAGATAATATGAAACACAACATATCATATGAAAAAAATAACATTGCACAAATAATATAAAACTTAAAATTCAAGTTTAGCACAACGTACCTGATCAGGTTGAAAAAGATCAAACATGTACCTATACTGAGAGATTACATGTGTAGTCGACCTGGTCACACAAAATTGATCTCTCCATCTGTATTGTTTAAGTAATATTTTAGATTTTAAATCTATTACATATAAAAGTTGTTAATCTAAATTAAATTGAAATAACATACCTTGAACCATAAGTTAGATCATGTTTCCAAACCCATATTGTAACAGTATTAGTGGTCTAACAATTTCACGAATTCCTTGTTTGGATGTTTTGCATAACTATCTATACAACCATGTCAAACAGGTTCCACACCAAAAATATCATCTCGTGTGGAGCAGATTAGCTAAGAATGGTAGGAACATTAGGTGCACATAACGAGTTGATTTATTTGCAAACATGCTCCCATCCATCAACTGCAAGATATATGCTCGTGCATATCTTGTGGTAGTTTCCTCGTCTGCATCGTCAGCCAATCCAGGAAACTCTACCTCCAACCATGTTAAACTCGATCTTGAACTCCTAATTTGTTCAGGAGGTGAGGTCACACCGAGTAACATTTGGTAAAGATGCAACCAATCATCATGACTCTGACCAGTAATGAGCTCGCCATCAATTGATAATTCCACCAAAACTTCCCCATATTGCAACATAATTGTGCACTCTCCAACCGACATGTGAAATGTACGCGTCTCTTGTCTTCATCTCTCAACAAGTGCAGTGATGAGATGTCAGTCTAACCGGATGAACCCCAATCTGGCAATCCCATAAAATCCCGAAGCACATAAGAGTGGAAGTATGTTGTGGTGTAGTTAAATAGTACGATAAACAACTGTCTTAGGTCATCTACAGTTTATCTCGAGTGTAGTTCGATTATCTTATAAACTTTCTGATCGGTGAATGTTTTGATCATATAAAACATTTGGATCGATTGGTCTTGGGTTTAATGTCATTATCTACATAACAATAATTTACTTTTAGCATTAAGAACAACATAAAGAAAAAGTAAATAGAAGTCAATTTTAATTAAATATAAATTATTTACAATCTAGTGTAACAACATTTTAAGATGAAAACATTTATAACAAAAAAAAAAATTGAGTACACAAAGATCTCTATATATCAAGTGTCTGTCTCCTTAACAAAGTACACTTTCGTCGGTTGTGACCAAGTTGACCACAAAATGAGCATTTTTGTTGAACACTTTGTTCTGTCCAATCCATCTCGTTGTGATAACGTGAACTCTTTGGTCTTCTTGGTTTCATCAACAACGATGGATATGGATGTAAGACAGGCATAGTCATGGGTGTGCTCCAATAATCTTCATGTGGTACAGGTTGAAATTGAAGAGCGTAGCATGCAGAATAAGTTTGTATTTTATAATAGTCCTCAATAAAGTCTTCGTAGTTTATGTTAAACCATGAACAAACCGCCATAAAATGAGAGCATGGAATATCGAAGGCTTGCCACTTGTTACACGAACAGTACCGCTCAGACAACCTTAATATTTGCATATTTCTTCCTTTAAAATTCAAGTCATGACATCCAATTTTCACATGAAAAACTCCTTGAAATCGATCATATGGTTGAACTTCATGCTTACTTGATCTTGCAGCTACTACAAGAAATTAGAATAATTCCAACGTCGACGAAAGATGCGTCAGTGTTGACCACCTTTCGGCGATGTACCATTGGTTGCATCAGCGAAAAGACATTCCGCGACGCACAAAAACCAAACATCGCAGAAAGTTTAAAATTAAATTTAATAGCTTCACTTTCTGCGACGCACAACAATAAGACGTTGCAGAAAGTTTAAAATTAAATTTAATATCTTCACTTTCAACGACGCACAACAATAAGATGTTACAAAAAGTTTAAAATTAAATTTAATATTTTCATTTTTTGCGACACACAAGAATCAGACATCACAGAAAGTTTAAAATTAAATTTAATATCTTTACTTTCCGCCATTGCGAAAAGTTTAAAATTAAATTTAATATCTTCACTTTTTGCGATGCACAAGAATCAGACGTCGCAGAATGTTTAAAATTAAATTTAATATCTTTACTTTCTGTGATGCGTAAGAACCAGACGTCGCGAAAAGTTTAAAATTTAATTTAATATCTTCACTTTCTGCAACGTCTTATTGTTGTGCGTTGGAAAAAGTTCACTCTATTTTTTCCATTCAACACAGAACCGATTGTAAAATGAAAGGAAGAGAAAATTGGCCGAGAGATAGCAAGAGGAGGAGATTCGTGTTGTCGTCTGTCCGTCTTTGTCGTCATCGTTGCCGCCGCTGGAAGTGTCTTTATCCCTCTCTTTCTCCTCTATCACTATTCCTCACTCTCCCTATCTCCTTTCCTCTACTTTCTCTATGTTTTCCTTCTCCGAATCCTCATCTCCCTCTCTCATTCCTTATACTTTCTCTCTTTCCCTTCTTTGAATTCCTCATATCCGTCCCTTCTTCTATTCAATTTCATTCTCCAAAAATGATTAATTGCTTAGAAATAGACTAATTTATCAGCAACATCAATCATATCTGACAAGGACATAAATAAATGGAAGAATTTAGTGGGTTTCTTTTCATATATAGATAAAATAAATAATTAAAAAATATATATTTAAAGCCTTCCGCGACGCGGCGTCGTGGAAGCCTTTTGCAACGCCACGTCGAAAAGGCCCTCTGAGACATGCTGTAGTGTGCATCGGAGAAATTTTTTCCGTCGTTGTCATGAGTTGCATCGGGGAAAGTATCCCCGACATACCTGCCAACGTCACAGTAACCTTCCCCAATGTTGGTTAGGATTTTCGATGACGTATTGCTACATCGAGAAAAATCTTATTTATTGTAGTGAGCCCATTTCAAAAAAATTTCAAGGGCGTACCTAAAAATTGACACACTTAGTATGACATGAAAATCATAAAAACTATTGACAATTGTCAAGTTGAAAAATTCATACTCGGTGTATTTATCTTGATGTTCCAATGCATCTCTTATTTCCTCTCTCCTTTTTTCAAAGTAATTCACACATTTGAAGAATGCAATTTGAGTTAGAGCATTTATCAACAACGCTCGAGCTCCTTTAAGGACTCCATTCATGCACTCTGATAGGTTCGTCATCATCCACCCGTACCAAAATCCTCCATCGTGTGCTTGAGTCCACTTCTCTATAGGAATGTCATAAAAAAAAAACTCATACAATTGTTGTTTATTCTCATCAAATCCTGAATTGCTTTATCAAACTTTCGAATCAGGAATTGACACTCAACACGATAAGTGTAATTCTTCAATGGTGTGAGTTTATATCTCTTATAGAAATTGATGATGACATGGCATAAACAGAATTTATGATGAGAATTTGATCCTATCCACCCATTCTTCGAATTGTTCACTACCGATATAGTACCAACATATCGATCAGAAACCAAGCATACCTCATCGTGGGTCACAATTTTTTTAGATGTTTTAAAAATCATCCCCATGAATCTGCAGACTCCTCTTTCACAATGGCAAATGCTAATGGCAGAAGATGGCCATTCGAATCAACAACCCTAGCAATTAATAATTTTCCTTGATACTTGCCATACAAGTGAGTGCCATCGATCTGAATTAGTGGCCTACATCTACTAAAGGCTTCTATACATGGACCAAATGCTCAAAATAACGATGATAGTATAACATGACCTTTGGTAGGTGTGGCTTGTATCCTCCATTCAACAAGTGTTCTGGGATTGGTGTGCTTCACCATGTATAACCATCTAGGTAATAATTTGTATGACTCATCCTAATCGTCAAACACTTTGGCCACTGCTTTTCTTTTACCATCCTAATTGTCAAACTTTTCCTTAATGATTGATTGTAGTGATGTAACACTTATTGATGGTTTTTCTCTAATAGGTTCAAAAAACTCTCGTGCAAGCATTGAAGAATGCAACTGAACATGAATTTGTCTAAGTTTTAATTAAAAGCATGCATGTTGGTCAGATAATTTTGTGATCTCAAATAAACCATGAGATTTTTTTATTATTGCACGAAGTCTCCATCTTCAATCTTCGTTTGAATTCTTACATCGGATGGCCCACTTTGTCGGTGTTGACTCTACTACTTCATATAGTGCGTGACTCTTAATAGCAAATTACTTGACCATATGTTGTAGCATCTCTTTGTTTTCACAAATCATTCCCTTGTATAATTTCGTGTTGTCAGTCATCATTGGAACTATAATTGGATCATGTTCTCGAATGCTATCTACTGCATTCATGTCCAACTTAGTGAACGTATTTCATGAAAATTCATATTCACGACCATCAAAGTCCATCTCTTCAAATTCATTATCAGTTTCTGCTCTGAAGGCTCTATACTCATTGTTAGCTATCATTTATTCTTCATTGCACACTGGTTGTGCATCTAACTCCATGTCAACACTAACATATTTTGTTTCTACATTTAAGTTTATGCCCAAATCTACCATATTCACAGTCATATACAATTGCACCATGTTCGGAAAGGGTTGTGCAATTGAAAACATGGTGTTCATTGCTTGTTCGTTTGAAATAGGGATTGACATAAACCTTACTGA
>JBBPDI010000020.1:16845640-16858778 GCA_037974545.1 Cucumis variabilis
TCCACTTAAAACTAATCCTTCCAAACTCTTGGAAAGAACTAAGTTGAATAGGATTCGAGATTTACAATACAACTTTCGAAAATGTTAAAGTGACGGCAATCTAAGAAGCAAAGGATCTTACCAAACTTCCACTTGGGGAGCTTATTATGAAGGAGCACTTGGTGGATGAGTTCAAGAAAAAAAAAAAAAGAACATTGCATTAAGGACCATCCCCTTGGAAGTGATCCTGAAGATGAGGATGGTCTTGATGAACATGACATTGCTTATTTCTCATGTAAGTACAAAAATTTATATAAAAGAAGAAGTATTTCAAGAAACACCTATCAACCCAAAACAAGTCAAAAGGTGAGAAAATCAGAAAGGGTGGAGGTGATTTGTTATGAAGGTTACTTGGGATGATAGTAGTGAAAGTAGAAGTGAAGTTGAATAAATGGCACAACTTGGTCTCATGGCTCATAGTGACAAAGAAGACGAACATAATGTTGAGGTAACTCTAGAACCTCCTATTGATGAATTGTTTGAAAATTTTAAAAGTAGGCAAAATGACCTAGAAAAACTTAGTTCTAAGTATGTTGTGCTTAATAATGTTTTAACTAATGAAAATAAGTCTTTACTTGATAAAATTGTTTGCTTTAAAGAAAATGAAAATGTTGTGTAAATTGAAGAATTAAATGTCTCTTGTGATAAGCATGTTTGTGATTGTAATGAGAAAGATGCTTTGCTTGATAAAATTATATTTCTTGAGCATGATGGTTGTAATTGATTAAAGTGCTTAAAAAACTGAACTAAATATTTCACAAGATCTTGATAAAGCTCAGAAGACTATTAAAAAGTTGACAATAGGTGCTCGAAGATTGTCCATAAGTGACGGGTTGTCCATAGGGATGCATCATCTGTGATACCACACATCATACGATGAAGTTTCACACACTCACCTAAATTGAAAATGATTGAATCCTAGGTCTTTGGGTCACAAATGGTACGTTACGATTCATTTTCTTCCTCTACATTCATTATAGTATTTTAAGGTTTCAGACTCGTATACATGAGATTGAACTAATGGATGACAAGTGTGCTTACCTTGATCGGAGTCTTGAAATTCTGACAACTGAAGGTTACAAGGAAGGTCTGCACGACCCAGCAGATCAAGCATCCCCCTCTACCTCTACTCGTATCCAGCATTATCATCCTCCTCTTATAGACGATGGTTGCCCCGCTGTATCTCGGAGTGGCCTATTAAGACTGATAGACCCCAAGCAACATATGGTTGCAGCCAGCATATACATCTTATGGAAGCCAGATAAGATCAAATGGATGACTTCTTACAACGAATATAGTCAAAGACATTAACCTTCCAATGCTTGACGTCATTCGCAACCATCATTCAATGTTGTTTCATGTTTATTGATCCCATCACCCAATAAACTTTGGTAGAAGTGTCTTAACCTCCAGGTTTTATCCTCTTTAAACTGAACGGGACATCTCGGCCTAAACCTCAACCCCGTGATGGTATTAAAATCCTCATGCTCAAAGGAGACCTTTTAAACGAGAAATTTAAAAGAGAAATTGTCGTTCATTCCGTTCGTCTTCCACCTTTCTCAAAAGGATTTAGTGTCACATCCCAAACCATACTGCAACGAAAATGCCGAAGTAGTAGGAATAGGATGTGAGTTTGTTACAACTTTGAAATTTTCTTGTCACAAAATATTATTCTCAACTCCTTTTATATTATCAACAAAACTCAAAACGCAATGGTGGTCAACCTAAACACCAAGTATAATAAATACCTACCAAAACATTTATTAATAACAGGCGTTGGATACATAACTACAACACTTTGACAAAATAACCAATCCTTAACTATTTCCAAAATGCCTGGAGTCATCTCGCCACAAATCCTTCAATCTTCTTCTTTACTTGGCTTAAACACCTGATCCTAGAAGATGAATTTTTAAAAGAATGTCTAAAAGACTGAGGTTTTATGAAATCCTTTTTGCAATACCTTTTCATAAACATCATTTCACATAAATAACCAAATATTTTCATCTCGCATAAACCTTTCTTTATGCTTAACATATTCATAACATAACAATTTCACATAAACACACATTAGTTAACATTCATTCCTTTCGTCAAGGATCCCAAATCGTTTTCTACACTTGGTCTCATTACCTCGCGTTTTAACTACTGTATCAACAACTCCAAGAACATACAGATTTATCGTTGTTGCTCAGACCGCTAAGCTTTATACGCTCCTTTCAATGCACAAGCCAACTTCTTATCACCATGTGGTCCATACACCCCATGGTGGCCTTGACTTTTCATGTACGCATAAAAGTTAGAATCATCTCAAGGAATCAACTAATGGTTTGAAAATCATTTCATAGCATGGAAATCATAATCATTTAATCAAGCTTTAACACTTTCTCATTTGAAACACTTTCACAGCTTCTTTTTTAAACACTTCTCATTTAAAATCATCTTTCAAAATAGTAAAGCGAAACCATAAAATATTTAAGAAGAATATCATTCACCACACTTAACAAAAATTCTCCTCTTCCTTCTCTTTTCGTGGAGAGGTAAGAGACATTTTCTTAATCTTACACGTTAACCCTTGTCAAATTAGATTTGACATTTTCTTAGCCAGACCTTACTTCTCACCTAACCTCATACCGCAAATAACTTTAACCACAACACTTTCTGCAAATAACCTTATCGCGTAGTTATATTTTTACAAGAAACCTTCCTCGCGAACTAACCAACGTTTACTCGCTTAGAACACTTGTCACGAATTTAAACTTCAAGGCTTCCTCGCAAACTTCTTCATCGCAAAACTCTTTGTTTTTATCCTGAAGACTACCAAAACGCCTAATCGTTTTAGTCAAACTTATGCGGACTTTCTTCTGTAAGCGTTTAGACATAGATTCTACAACAAACCCTTCTTTTCTCAAAATTTCCTTGCAAATTAACTTCTTAACCGTAAAACTTATTCTAACAAAAGATTTTATCGCTTAATCCTTTCCACGCATGCATTCAAACACCAATTTCTATAGTAGTTGTAATCGAAATTTTACTTCTTATACTCGAATTAAAAACGAATCTCACATGTAGGGGCAAAGAGGTCCATTGAACACCAAATTCACATCCAAGAAATAACCAAATAGGGCTTTCCTGAACATGTGTATATGCTTGGGTGCTAGCTTTTTTTTTATGTTTGACATTGTATTCCCTAAATGCGAACAACATGTCAGGTTAGCCAAGAAAAAATTCTTAGAGTTGATTTTTGTGACAAGAGGTATTTGCAAGACAGAAAATGCACATAAAAAAGCACAATCAGTATTTTATGTTAAATCTCGGGAAATCTCGACCAAGAACAACATGGATTTCTAATTGAATTTGAATAACATTGTATTAGGATGCTACCAGATAAGGGTTTTACATGCATTTTTTGATGTATCTCAGTCCAGTCTTGGGAAAAATCGTTCCCAAGATTACCCCACAAAATGCATTTAAAATGCATTAGATCTCAAGACTCCTTCAACAAATCTTAAGGCAATTCCATAGATCTTGACTAAGATTCCTCATTTGCACAGGCCCAAATAGATGAAATTGTAGAGATTCATCGAACGAAACCACCTTCATTAACTTAACATTTAGTTCACATCCAACTACATCAGAACACCAACTACAAAGTTTCCTATTTGCCTCAGATTTCAATCTAAAAACTAAAAAAAATAAACTAAAAACTAAAAACTAATTAATCATAGACTATGGAATCGTTCAAAGTAATTCACCTTGAGATATTTAGGTTCGATGTTGACTTCTTTAAATTTTATAGAGCAAAAATTAGAGAAATTTGTTCGATTTTGGGAGCAATATCGTTTAGTTCTCAACCAAAATGAGTAAAGTGTTCAGGGTTTTTTAGAATATCTAACGTTCGAGCTTCTAAAAGTATTTTGGTCATTTGACAAAATACACAATCTCGATAAGTATAGATAAGAGGCATTTTGTAGAGAAAGGATGCAATGGGAGAAAAGGTGACACAAAGAGGAATATTTATCTAAGTGTTATTGCAATGAGCAACATGATAAGAATGACCGAGGAAGAAGAAGTAAGTGCTTAATGCTAAGAGTTAGTCGATTGGGATGGTAAGGCGGAGAGAAGTACCAACACCTAAGTATGGCACGATGAAGTAGGTGTTTCATTGACAAGATTAAACGACCCTCTAAGGAAAAGTAAATGTCTGTCATTTTCCAAGAAGAGAGTTAGGCGGGTTGAACATTCCAAAGAGGTAAGGTTGCCGTCTCAAGAAAATGTCTAATCGTGAAATGATAGCTGGCTTACGTGTCGAGTTTGGGTTGGCTGTATAGTACGACAAAGCGGTAAAGTAACATGGGTAAAGCGTGGAAATGACCCATGGATGTGAAAGGTCACTATAAATAGGACCTAATGATTGGAAGGAAAAAGCATAAGATGCTAGACTTTCTGGTAATTGTTAAGAGAAAGTTTTGAGTGTTCAATTGGCCAATTGAAGGAACCACTAGGCAATAAGAGGAAGGAAAAAGAAAAGGGAGAAAGAGTTCAGGCTAAGTATTTTTGTGAGTTTGTCTTTTAAATGATTAAATGTTTGAAAGTGATTTCATAAGTAAAGCAGGTGATTTTGTATGAATGAATGATTGTTTTAACTGAAATGTTTGCATCTATGATTCTTGTAAATGAAAGAAGTAGTTTACAAACAATTATATGAAAAGTACTCTTTTGTAACCTTAGGTAGTTGCTTATTAAATGATAGTGTTATTGCTACGATGTCATGCGTTGAAAGTAATTTGTTTAGCTAATACTTCTTGTTTGTTGATTGTATTGATTGTGTGATGTGTGTGTTGTTGTTTCATCGTAAAACACTGGTGGAAATCCCAGATTTAACGCAAGACGTTGGTGAAGTGAATCTCAAGTCAAGGTGGGTAAATGATGGTGAAGTGAATCCCAAGTCTAAGTGAGAATAAGTTATGTGCTTGAAAGCTAGATGTTGGTGAAGTGAATCCTAAATCTAAGCGTGGAATGAATTTGTGAGATTTTGGTGAAAGCAAATCCCAAGTCTATAGCAATATGTTGGAGAAGTGAATCCTAGGTCTAGGCGATGAGATTATGGTGAAAGTAAATCTCAGGTCTGGAAAGAGAATGAGTGTTACGAGACGCTGGTAAAAATTCCAAGTTTATCGTGAGACTCTAATGGAAATTTCAAGTTTAACGTGTGACGCTGATGAAATGAATCTCAAGTCTAAATAAGTAAATGTTGGTGAAGTGAATTCCAGGTCTAAGCGATTAGATATGAATGAGAGAAACCCCAGGTCCCGACAATGAATAGTGAATGTTTGATGATCTGAAACAGGTGGAACTGTTTGCGATTACTGTGTTGTAAATTGTATTGAGAATATGTGTTGATGCGATGAATAGTTATGTTCATGAGATTAATATTGTTATTATTGAAACTCTTGTATTCGTCAAAAATGTATTTTCTAAACTCATCACTCACTAATTCTTCGACGCGTTTTAAGTTTTCTCCTCCTCAGGTTGTCAGGCGTTGAAGCTAAGTAAAAAGTGGTTTTCAGGTGTATAAAAGCCAAGTAAAGGAGAAAAAGGTGGGTTGTTATGTAAACTTGTGTTTAAGGAGTCAGTAGGTAAGAACTTTACTCCTTAACACGAAGGACAAGAACTTGGTTCTGAAAAGGTACCGAGAGTAGCAACACAGTTTTGTGTGGCCCAAGACAATGAGTGAAAGAGCTAAGCTAAGGGTAAAGAGCCTAAAGATTTTTCTTAAGTTGGATTGCTAGGTGATCAAGGAGAAGGATAAGAAAGGGGTTCTTATACTTCCAAACATCCTACAAGATGAGTGGCATTCTCCGTGGATGAAGACGTGGTTTGGAATTCATGCTTTACTTTGTAGCATGTAAGAAAGAAATGTTATTGTTAAGTGCAAACTCAGTAAAAAGTCTTAAGTTAATAATAAAAGAGAAGCTATGTTTATTCTGCTGCATTATTAGTTACTCATCGCTTAAGTAGTTGAATTCGAGTTTAGTATTGAAAGCTAGGCGATAGAGTGAGATAAAAAAAGTTAAGTGTTTCTGTTGCAATGAGTTGTGAAAGTCTCTATATCCAAAGTAAAGGTTTTGCAATGAGACAAGGTGAGGTGAGTTGTTTTACTTACTAGACTTTCAACGTGTCATCTTGTGAAGGGATATGCGATGGGTGTCTAGGCACGCCCCCATCTGGTAGCAAGAAGTGTCATTTGGAGTAGGACGTGATAGAGATGGATTGAGAAATTATGTTGAACAAGTTTTTTAAGCATCTCAAACCAATCTTACCCGAGTTGAATTGGTAAGTCATGTTGTTCTCGGTCGAAATTACCCTGAGTTTTAAACAGAATACTGATTGTGCTTTGTGAGTGTGTTTTGCAAACTTTGGATTTTTAAACAATTTTGCATGCAAGCTTTTATTCCTAGAAAGCATAAGCAAGAATAACCTTAAAGAAATGAGTACTTGAACCAATCTACATTATATTTGTGTTGGCTATTAATAGAGTGTTTATCAAACAAGTCAACCAACAACCACCTCAACTTATATTCTCAAATTTTTTCCATAAACTCAACTTGACCACTATAAAGTTATTGATATATGATGGAGAATCATCAAGACAAGGTGAGACCAAGGAAGATTTTGAAGAGATAGAAGAAGATCACCATAATGATAGAAAAAAGAATTCAGATGAGTTAAATCAAACTATACACCAAACTCACTCCAAAATTATTGCAAAGGAAACTAATTGATAAGGTCTTATACTCACAATTTCATATTTTTTGTAGCATGATAATTGTAAAATCCAAAAATTTCTTAAACATTTAGAACTTGTTAAGATTAGTTAAGAACAAGAGAAAATAAAAATTTATATGAAAAGAAAGTAAAATACTTGGAAAAATTAAGATTTTAAAGTAAAGGTTAAAGAGAGAGAGAAAAGTTGGAAAATTTGGCTAAGTAATTTTGGGTGTTTAGATGTTAGGTTAGGTGGCAAAGGAAGGTCAAATAACCTCTAAATGGTGGTTGATGGACAACAAAAGAAGGTAGAAAACCTCTAAGAATAGGTGTTTATTAGACATGGACTAGGCAGCCAACACTATGGTAACTAACCTCTAAAGGTGATGCTTAGGTGTTTGGATGGCAAATCGAGAAGGCATTGGAGGTTAGCTAGGCGTTTGAGACTTGTTGTTGGGCGGCAAGACAATACAAAGAAAGCTATGCATTGAGAGGTTAGTGTAGGCAAGAAAAGCTTATCTTAAGAGGTTAGCAAGCTAGGCGGCGGCGAAGGACTATGCATTGAGAGGCAAGCTAGGCGGTCAAGGACTATGTATTGAGAGGCAAGCTAGGCGGCCAAGGACTATGTGTTGAGAGGTTAGTTGTGCGCCCAATCTATGCGAGAAAATCTTGGAGGTTAGCCATGCGATTAAGACAAGTATGTGGTATGTTTCAAGCAAGCAATTTAGGGTTAATCCAGATGTCTTAATCATGTTATCATGCATTTTGCAGTCAAGGAGAACGTGGAGGAGAAGATGAGGTGTAATCACAAGTTTAAGAGGTGAGTTTGATCAAGATTAAGTGTCAACTTAATCTCATACAAGGACTTCTATAAATAGGCAACTTCAACAATGAATTTCTCACAACTTACTCATGCAAAATTACTCAAATTGGTCTTAAAAGTTCAGAAATTGAGTCTAGTTTGTGAGAAAGGGCTATTATTCAATTTAGATCCAAGGAGGTAGGCGTTTGGATCAAGATTAGGTAAGAATGTCATTTTCTAGGATAATCTAAGCGATGTGCACTATCAGAAGGCTACAGGACTCGTTTCTTGGAATTTTTCTTTGCAAATTGAAGATCAAGGAGACTTAAGAAGAATCTCACGATCAAGACTCTAATCAAGTGCAGTGAGTAACTCATTGTTTCTAAAAGTATTTATGAAATATGGTTTCAAATTACACAAAACAATAACTTGTTAAATGATTTATCAAGCATGATTTTCAAGTTATTATTTCAAGTTATTATTTATGATAATTATGAACTAATATTCAAGTTATACAGTATTTGAGTGATTTCATGATCAAGTTCAAGGAAAATATTTCAAATATTTTTAAATGTTTTCTCCATGCTCGAATATATCATGAGACCTATTGTATACATGTAGTTAACTTCATACTGATGGTAGGATTGACGAGCCTATAGTTTATGGGCCATCAGAAAGGGTATATTTTTATGCCTTAAAGAAGGAGGGTTAGATACCTAACGACTGTTCTATCTTCGGACGAAGAGATAAATACTACCTGTGGCTATGAACGACTGTCTTTGAAAATACAAATGTTCAGTGTTTCAAGATTCATGTTATAAAATGATTGTTTACTAATAAATGTATTTAAGCTTCGCTTTTATGTTAAAACTGTTTATGAAAACCTGTTTTCCAAAATAATTGCTCACTAAGTCTTTCAACCTACTCTTTCAAAATGTTTTTCCACTTTCTAGGTACAAATTGTAGATCTTCGCGTGCTGAACATACCACTGCTAGACCAACTTAGTTTTCAATTAGGAAATAAAGAGTTTTGTTTCAAGGTATTACTTTGTTTAGTTAAAAGTTTATATGTCATGTTTTATAAATTTATGAAAAGACTTTCAAGATGGGTCACACTACGATTTTACGGTTATTTTAAAGTATCTTAAGTTTAAAAGACTTTCATTGTTGAATGTTTCACGTTTTTGTGTCATGTATCAGTGAGGTTGTTCCGAAGGCGAACGGCTTCAAACTAACATCACACCACATCTCGGGCCAAGCAAGTAGGTGCCTGGATGGGGTGTGACAATAATTGGTTATTAATTAAACATAATGGTAATCGATTAGTTAATTAATACAACATTTTAGGGAGCAATATCAAAATTGGAGATCTAAAGGGAAAGAAACTAAAAACTTGAGTCAATCTCGATTAAAATGAGCACACTATTTACGGTTTAGTGGTTTATGAGAATACGTTTGGGCTTTCAAGGGTATTTTGGTCATTCAATAATTTCTTTATTTTTAAATTAAAAAATAAACAATCTCGATGTTGAACGCAGCTGAGATGAACTGAGAAATTATGTTGAAAGATTTTTTAAAAATTATGAAGAATCTTGGTGTCGAGGTCAGTCGAGATTTACCAAGAAAAAATAAAATTACGAGTTTTCTGAAAGTGTACTACTTTTGAAATGTAAAACCAAAAGTATGCTACTTTTGTCAATTTCTCAATATTTACCCCATACCACTGAAAACATGCCTACCTCAAACCTTATCTCCAATCCCTCTCCAATGGTTGTATCCCCTCCCTTACCTTACCTTACTCTCTGACTCCAAACTTCTCTGATCTTGTTCCTCAACTTTCACCTACCCACCCTATAATTACTCAAGTGAAGATAGGAATTTCTAAGCCCAAAGCATGGACTACCTCATCAAAGACCGATGGTAACAAACAGAACTAACTCGTGTTGTTAATGCTTTTGGTACATCATAGTGGCGTCAAATTATGGATATTAAGTATAAGGCTTTTCTTAAAAACCAAACCTGACATCTTTTGCCTTTGGATCCTTCCTACAATATTGTAGGAAACAAATGGGTGTTTCATATAAAGAGGAATGCCAATGAAGAAGTGCAACGTTACAAAACTAAGTTTGTTGCTAAGGGTTTTCATCAAAATACTGGTGTTAATTTTTTTGAAACTTTCAACCCAGTTGTGAAATCTTCAACTACTTTGTGTAATTTTCAGTATTGCAACAATAAAAGGATGGTCACTTTATTAATTAGATTTCAACAATGCTTTTCTCAATGGTCAGTTAGATGAAGACTTATACATGAGTCAACCACCTGAGTACATTAGCTAATCTCTAGTGCATCATGTTTGCAAATTTGAATAAAGTCATATATGGTCTTAAACAAGCAACACGGGCATGGAACTCTACCCTTACTCGTGCATTATTTGAATGGCCTTTTGTATCCTCCAAATCTGATATGTCTCTATTTATCTATTGAAAGGTAGAGTTTGTCCTTTTCTTTTGGTTTATGAAGATGACGTTATTGTAACTAGCAATAATTCATCTCTATTAAATGATCTTATTAAATCTCTAGACATAACATTTATCTTAAAGGAACTTGGCCGACTGACCTACTTTCTTGGTTTCCAAATTCATTATCTTGATTTTGTACTTCTTGTTAATCAGTCCAAATATGTTGATGAAATTCTTCAGAAACTGCAGCTTGGTGATTTGATAGTTGCTCCCTATCTCAGTGTTCTTGGAAAACATTTATCTGCCACTGATGGTTGTCACTTGAGGATTCGTTTGCTTATCACAGCACAATTAATGCATTACAATAATATTTGACACATACCAAGCCCAATATCTTTTATATTGTTAACCACCTCAGTTAGTTCTTGCAAAAATCTACAGACGTTCATTGGCAAGGTGTTAAAAGAGTACTACGTTACTTCCAAGGTACCAAACATTTTATACTTTTATTTCAATCTCATGGAACTATGTCCACCATAGCCTGCTCTAATGCTAATTGGGCGTCAAATATTGACAACCACATATATATGTGATTTCTTATCGTGTTTATATTGGCTCAAACCTTGTTTCTTGGTTTTTTAAGAAGCAAACTGTTGTGGCACGTTCAAGCACTGAGTTTGAATATCGAACATAAGCTCATGCTACATCAGAAATAATTTAAACCAAACAACTGCTTTTCGAGGTTGGTTTTGCTTCTTCATCAAAATTTGTCTTATGATGTGATAACATGAGCATTGGGGCTCTAGTTATAAACCTGTCTTTCATGCCTGCATTAAACATATTGAGATCAATGTGCATTTTATTCGAGACAAAATTGCTCATGGCATCTTTAAGGTTCGTTATGTTTCGTCATCTGATCAATTAGTTAACTGTCTTATAAAATTGCTTACACACTCACAGTTTCAATATCTTTGTATCAAAGTCAGGGTACTTGATCTACCCTCTCATTTGAGAGAAGATTTTAGGGAGAAGTCTCAATTGGACAGAATTACCACGTCAACCAAGAGCTCCATGGTGTCAACAAATCACCAATCATAAATGACACCTAAAAGTATTCTATAACCTTCAATTGGTTAGACAATAACCAATTAGATTGTGTCACTGGTAAACATTGTGATATTTAAAATATTAATTTTTTATTATTCCTTTCTAAATAGGAAGGATTTATTGTGTATATATATTGTATTGTTTAGGGCATATCAATTGTTGAATATGGAGAAATCTTTTAGGGCACTTGCAAAAATGGCAAAACAAGTTATAATAATTAAGTTCATAGCACATATACTTTATTATTTGCGAAAATGGCAAAAAAAAACCCAGCTCACACATGAAGAGGTAAAATGTCACAAATATCCTCATTATTGATATACATTTGATACACCTTATACACATCCTGATACACCTAATACCCTTTGATACACCTGATACATTTGATAGATACACTTGATGCACCTGATACTCTTTAATACACTCGATACCTTTTGATACACACCTGAAACATCTTGATACACATAATACTTCTCGTTACACTTGATTCAGCTTCTTGATACACTTGATACCCCTTAGACCTTGATACACTTGATTAGTTTGATACACCTAAAGGCTTCACTTATAAGTCTGATACACTTGACACCACTAATAAACTTGTCATGCTTCATTGGTACACTTAACAAATTTGATATGTTTGTGTACATGATATGTTTGATACACCAGATGCATTGTGTAAATACACTTAGTATTGTTCACTTATACATTTGATTGATTAAATACACTTGCTATGCTTGAAGTTCTACTTATACACTTGAAAACTTGATTCGTATACTTGATAATGATTCATTTTACTAATATGCTCTAACAATATATTCTTGATGTACTTGATAATGATACACTAAGTTATATCATTTATGTACTTAATAGTATTATATTTATATACTTAATAGTATTATAATGAACTGCATAAAATTTGAAAAAGAATGAAAATTAGTAAATATATCACAACAGTGGTATACAAAATTGAGACAAAGTAAAAACAAAACAAAATCAATGTAAAAAAATAAAATAAAAATCATTTGAATCAAATTTAACTCAAAATACACATTGAAGAAAGTTAAAAAAATCACAAATGAAGTTAAATTACTATGATCAACCATATATTTCAAATTGCAATCATTGTACTATTGATATTCTAAAATCAAAAAAAAATTCTCGTATAAGAATAAATAAATAATTAGGACCTTAAAAGTAGGAGAATAAATAAATAATGAGTAGACTATTACAAAGAGGAAGAGAAAGAAGTTATTGAATGGTAGTTTAGAATAATAACAAATTTAAGATAGGGAGTATTGATTTTGCCATATTTGTAAAATTCTACAACAATATGTTATATTTGCTATATCATATTTTCAAAAATGTTACCTATACAATTTCCAAATTTTTTTCCAAAATATCTCAAGCATTTTCTTGTTTAAGAAAACATATTTATTCAGTAGTGTGAACATTTCCAAAATATGTCAAAGTTAGCTTTTATGTTCTGGGAAGATATCTCTTCAAATTGTGCCTCGCCTCTTTATTTAGATTTTTTTTTTTTGTCTATGTCTGTACAAAATAAAAACTAAATTAACATTTTTTTATGTAAATATTGCTAATTTGCTTGTGCAATTGTGTATTATAGTAAGAAAAAATAAATAAAATTTAGGTTTTCCAATGAACTCAAACTAACTTTATGAAGAAACAACGATCAACCAAAACGGCCTATAAAGTAAGTCAATTGATCAAGAACCGAACACATATTTTGAAAACTAGAAGCGATTAATATCCTCATATATTGATCACCGTAAGCCATAAACAAATACACAACAAAGCAACAATTACTCATTCCATCGCCAAGTTGGTACCTCATATATATTTTACAACCCAAGTGAAAATGGGAATCCTGTGGAGCTCAGCCAGGTGCCGCCGCCGATGAAATTCCCCGCCGTGAAGGCCTCCGCTTCCGCCGCCCTGGTAAGAA
>JBBPDI010000020.1:16923370-16945501 GCA_037974545.1 Cucumis variabilis
AGAGGTGAAACACCACCAAAGTTTACCTGGAAGAAATAGAAATGGGTCAGCAAAGTCTTCCAAAGCTATCAATAGGGGTAGAAGTCCCGATAGAAACTGCAAGCCTTCCTCATCCAACACTGAGAATACATGGCAAAGACATAATGGTCCAAACATGTCAAATTGCCCTTTCAGTTGCTACCTGTGTAACTAATCACATCGGGTTAGGGAATATCCAAAAAAGGCAGACTTTGATACGTTTCAGGCCACTTTAGATGCAGACTTGGATGACAAGTTGAGTCAACCCAAGAAGGAAGTGGAGCAAGTGGAGGAAATTCAGAGGGCCAGAATGGGGGCCATAAGATACTTGTCGTCTCTCCAGAAGAAAGTGGAGGAGACAAGTAGAAGCACAAAAGGGGGTTTGATATATGTTGACACCTGGATCAACCAAAAATATGCAAAGAGCACTATGGTTGACTCAGGTGCGACTCATAACTTCATAACAGTGGCAGAAGTCAGACAGCTAAACCTTCATTGGAAGAAGGAGACATGAAAAATGAAGGCCGTAAATTCTACAGCTTTACCCATCATTGGGAGGATGGAGCGATCGTGTTGACTTTATTGTTGTAGGTATGGATGACTTTGATGTAGTACTCAGAATGGAATTCCTCCTCGAACATCAAGTGATCATCATGCGTGAAACTAAATGTCTGGTAATCACAGGGTCTACGCCTACCGTTGTGCAGACTGATCTTCGGTAGCCCAAAGGATTGAAAATGATGTCGGCCATGCAATTGAGAGAGAGTTGTGTTCGGGATGAGATAGGGTTCAAAGATATCCTGCCTGAGCCTATTAGTGTTCAGAAGGAAATAGTTCGGGAAGACACAAGATGTATCATAGAAGAAATTAGTAATGGGAGGCCTAATAGCTTGCCCATGTCAGAACCGCCTACGAATAGTGTTTACCGTGAGGCTTTGTCAAAGTTAGCTGAATTTCAGATATGGTCAAAAGGATTAAGAGCAGGAGTCGGTAGGCCTGCGAAATCTCCGTATAAAGCTCGAGTCTTTTTACGAGAGGAAGAGAAGAGACAGTTGTGTGCCGACAACCATGTCTCGAAAGGAGCCCCAAGGAGAGGGCCAACTCTTGGGTCAGTAAGTACGACCCAAGCTACCAAAGCTTATATCGTGACATTCGATGATGCTGTAAGCAATGTCATCGTGCAGAGTGGACGACCCAAAGAAGGAATGAGTGAGCAATTGGTGCCCTTATTCAGATGAGCAATCGTGGGATTCCATACATGTTGGCTCATAATCAGGCATGTCGACTGGATGGCCTAATGCGAGACATGTTGAAGGAGTCCGTGCAAAAAGACTCTGTTGCACAAAATGGCATGAGTTTCGTGAAGACCAATAGGCTAGAACATAAGAGTGGGGGCCAGTTGTTGAAGACAACCTAATCTTGTGTTACAGTTGTGATGAGTTCGTCAACTGATAGAAGCCCAGCAGAGAGTGTTGGTGGCAGACAAATTGTGTTGTCGTGCCTTATTGATCCCTCAAATGTCAAGAAGAGTCCTTGGACTCATAAAATTACCAAGAGATAGGAGCAGAAATTAAGCATCGTTTGGGTTAGTCTGGAGAGTGAGCCTTGAAGTTGCCAAAGGGATGGGCAGATTAGAAGCATCGCCCTTGGACATTCATGTGGAAGGTCAGGTCATCGTCACGCGATGACCTGAATGAATTCGACTCAAAGTTACAGAGATCACTCCTTCGTGAGAAGATACGAGGAACTAGCAGAAACAGGAAGAACCCTTACTGAGGGAGCAAGGAAGAAGACGAAGACCCACGAGGAGGATACTCAGGTTTGGGTGAAGTAGAAGAACCTCCCTGTGGAAGAAGTAAGTGAAAGACGTACCAATGACCGTGAAGCGTGGAAGCAGAAGATTGAAGGATTCCAGCTTTGCCAATCGATAAGGACGTCAATGGTTTAAGTGGAGGAATATGTTACGGCCATACTTGTCCAAGGCGTGTTTGCCTATGATCATATGTTCCGATTAGCCCCAATCTAT
The DNA here is from genome assembly GCA_037974545.1 of Cucumis variabilis. Taxonomy (NCBI): domain Eukaryota; kingdom Viridiplantae; phylum Streptophyta; class Magnoliopsida; order Cucurbitales; family Cucurbitaceae; genus Cucumis; species Cucumis variabilis. The sequence goes on from JBBPDI010000020.1 coordinate 16,925,415, forward strand.
CTTATATTTATGTCTTGTACATAGTCTAGGCGTTTGCTTTCAATTCTAGGTCGATATGCTTGGGAGTGATGTTTCGACATTTTCATATGCAAGCCTGCCAAAAGGGAAAATGTCCAAAATGCACTATAGGGGAGGCATGATAGTTGAATCCCTGACCAAGCATTAGTTGTACTCTTTGCAAGCACCCTTTTTCTTGCAACTGACAGTCTTTAATGCTTTCTTTAATTTCGTTTTCAATGCTTTTAATTCTTTCTTGCATTTTTAAACAAAATTTTCCAAGAACACGAAGGAAGGTTATGACATACGACGACATTATGCATAACTTTCGGATATTGATTGGTTGACTTGTTCATCAAGATAGAATAAGTGCCGCACAATCGTCCGTATCGAGGTTGAAACGCTACGATTGTGACACCTAGCATGCACGTTGGTGCTCTCTGCCCACCGTGTGTTACGCTAACCTCTTACGATAATGTCATGTGAGCAACCTAAATACGTGCCTTTTCACTCGATTGTGCCATACCCTTGTCATGTGTATGCAACCTAACCCAAAATAACCTCTATTAACAAAATGTCAAGCCCTTCTCGCCTACACATGCATGGCTCATGGTCACTATCCAAACACTATTTAACTTCGAAAATTATGACCTATCTTTAAAAAATCATAACTTAAAATTCATAACTCTTTTGATAAAACTTCCTTCTACTAAGTTGCTCTAAATGGTCTTGACTTTCATACCTCAAATTTTCAAAGAACAATTCCAAGTATTGAGTCCTATAGTCCTCTGGAAGTACACCTTACTTAGAATCTCCAAGAAAATTACTTTCTCGCCTTCTCTTGATCAAACCACAAACCTTCTTAATCCTAAAATAACCAGTAGTCCTTTCTCACAAACTAGACTCAAGTTTTGACCTTTCAAGACTAATTTGAATGATTTTGCACGAGTAAGTTGTGAGAAATTGATTGATGAAGTTGGTCTATTTATAGAGTTCCTTGCATACAATTAAGGTGGCACTTAATCATGATTAGACTCACTTCTAAGCTTGTGTTAACACCTCAGAAACTCCTCCACTTCCTCCTTGGCCACAAAAATACATGCCGACATGGGTTAGACACCTGGACTTACTTTTGATTGAATGTCCACTTCATGCCACATACTTGTCCAACTCATATGGCTAACCTCCATGACTTTCTCGCATCAAGTCTTGGTCGCATAGCTTCTCCTCGCCTAACCTTGCTTCCTTGCATGAACAAGCCTTATACTAACCTCTAAGTAGCCTAACGCCTAGCCAAACCTTTAAACACTTGCCGCGAAGCCTTCCTCGCTTGGCTTCCTACAAACCTTCGTCCTGTGGCCAAGTCTCTCACCCAACTAACCACTCAACACCCTTGGCCGCCTAACATCCTTCCTTGCATGGACAACCTATTATGAACAACCTCCTTACTAAGCCTAAACGCCTAGCAAACCTCTCAATATTTTGTCGCAAGCCTTCCTCCAACGCATGACCTTCTTGGTGATTGTCTTGCTGCCCATCATAAGTCCTAAATTTCTAGCAAGCTAACCTCTTTTGAAGTTTTCAAGTCTTTTATTGCCACCCAATTACATCCTTTTGAAGGTTTCCTTGCCTTCCTCGCCGTCCATGCTAACCTCCAAACGCCTAGTGACTTAAATTTGACACTTAGTTAAATTTCCAACTTTTCTCTAATTCTTAAACCTAAACTTGAATTCCAAATATTTTTACCTTTTTTCCCCATAAATTTCATTTTTTCTCTTGTCCTTGACTAAGTTTAGTAATTTTCAAAGGTTAAAGAAATTTTGGGTTTCACACCGATAACCCGAACTATCCAACCCATATTATATGAGTTGAGTTGGATTACAAATGTGGGTTGGGTTGAAAGTTTTATTTTATTTTTTTTGTTGGATTGGGTCTTGGGTTGGAGGTTGAAAAATCCGGTTGAACCCAACCCAAATTAATAATATATATATATATAACTACATATATGAAATAATTAAAGTCAGAAGTTTTTTATCTCGAGGCATCTCAAAGCAACGTATGACTGAGATTGAATAAAATAAAGGAATTTTTTTTCATCTTGAGCCATCTCGATGCCACTAAGGCCTAAGATTTAATAACTAAAGGAATAATTCTTTCATCCCAGGACATCTTGGGGCATTATATACCCAAGATTGAATGAACTAAAGGTAGAATTCTTTCATTCCAGGCCATCTCGATGTAATTAAGGCCCAAGAACAAATAACTAAAGGCAGAAGAAGTCTTTTATCCTAAGGCATCTCGAAGCAATGTATGCTTGAGATCGAATAAAATAAAGGTAAAAAAATTTTATCCCAGGTCATCTCGGTGTCAATAAGGCTCGAGATCCAATAACTAAAGGAAGAATTCTTTCATCTCGAGGCATCTCGTTGCAACTAAGGCCAGAGAACTGTATCATGTTCTACACGATTGTTTAAATTTAAAAGCTTTCGTTTAAAAAAAAAATACAACCTGATAACCTAACCAAACCCATATTTTAGGATTGGATTGGGTTGGTAATACAATTCAGATTATTTAGGTTACCAACCCAACCAAAATAATTTAGGTTTCTTTAATTTAAAATAAAGGGATAGTTGCAAATATATCAATTAGATTCAAGATAATTAAGTTTATAGCAACATTATAAGAAATGTGAAAATATAGCAAAATCTGTCAAAGTCTATTAATGATAGAAAGTCTATCACTCATAGACCATGTTGCAAATATTGATTTATCATTGATAGACCATAAGAGTCTATCAGCGATATAAGTCTATCACTGATAGATTTTGCTATATTCGCATTTTTTTAAAAAATGTTGTTATATACTTCATTATTATTCTGAAACTTGCCACCAATTATAATTACCCTAAAATAAAAGTATAAAATTATTTAAGGAACATTTTAAACATACTAGAAAATATTGATATAATGTTGTTATTATAAGTTTCTTAGTACAACAATTTCAAAGATGAGAATCAAATCTCTAAACTTTAAGAAAAATCCTTTAATTCCAAGTATTTCAAATAAATATATTTTGTAAAAAGACAAATGTTTAAATTATCAAATAGATTTATCATGAAATTTATTGTATCTTCAACTACAATTTTTTTCATTCATTCAAGCAAATTGAAAATTCATTCATCTTTTTTTTTTTTTTGACAATATAATATGCGGGATAAGAGGATTGAATCTCTTGCTTCAAGGTCATCGTATATACTTGTTATTGATCTATGTGCTTGCTAGAAAAAAATAATTCTTGGGAGGTAGAAGAAGACTGTTAATAAATTATAATTATTATTGTTTAAACGATTTGATAATTAGAGACTTAGATGCTTGTTTTTGTACTTTACAAAGTTCTTATATTTGAAAAACTCTAACTATTTTAAGAAAGTTCCAAAACATGTATGATCATATTTCTAATATGTTTAAGATTTTGTATCAATGTATTGCTAGCTTAAGAGTAGTTTAAAAGAAAATTTAAACAAATAATTATAAATCTAACCTGTAGTCTAAACAAATTCAAAATACAGTTTTGTAAAATAAAATATAAAGACAAAATTGTAGCCACCTAATTTTATCATACATATTTTTATTATTTTTCTTTATATATATATACACTTTTTTTTTCTTATAATAATATATATATTTTTTATTTTAGAAATTTCTTTATAACATTAAATTTTATTTCTTTTAGAAAAAAAAAAGAAGAAAAATTACTACATTAATACTACATTTAACTTATTTCTAGAAATTAATAGAATCTTTTTAACTCATTTTAGGAAAAAGAAAAATTAATTTGTTTTAAATAAAATATCTTTCTATTTATTTTAGGAAAAAATAAATCATTTTTATTTTTACAAAATCCCATAATATTTCATATCTTTTATTTTAGGAAAAAAAATAAAATTTACTTTATTAGTATAATATAAAATTTTGATTTTATTCTTATTATTTTTTCCTAATTTGTGGTGCACCCCGGGTCTATAAATAGGGACCTTTGTCATTTGGAAAAGAGGAGGAGAAAAGTTTCTTACAAAAAAAAATATATTTAGAGAAAAGTTGTTAGAGAAAGTTTTTTTTTGTTTTTTTTTTTTGAGAATCTCTACAAATAAAAACAAAAGTTTCTGCAAAAGGTAGTTTTTTTTTCTTCATTACATTAGTATCTTTACCCTTTTCTTTGTTCCTGTATTTTTTTTTACGCTTTTGTTTAGCAAATCAAATACCGTATTTGAAATAGATTTTGTTAGAGGTTACATATGGTAGGAATTTACTCTCCCAAGGATCCGCACCTCATCGACGAGTAATTTTATTTGGGATTTGAAACTTTTTTTTCTTCTTTTCTTTGTTTTTAGAGAGAGAGAAAGAAAAAGAAATGTATAAGATTTTTTGCTTTCTTTTACTTTTATTGTTATTATTTTTCTTTTTTTTTAAAAAAAAAAACCTTAGTCTTTTTCTTCTCTCTAAAAAAATGGAGAAAAAGAAAAAGACATAAGATTTTTTAAATCTTGATCTTTATTTTCTTCTCTCTAAAAATATAGAGAGAAAGAATGAACAATAGAGAATTATGTCATTATTATTAATATATATATATTTTGTTATTATTGTACATTATATTTATATTTATTACTGTTTTTTTTACTATTACTATACTTGTTATTGTTAATATTCTTTTTTATATTACTATTTATTTTCTTTTAATTATCTTATTATTATTACTATATATGTATATATAAAACTTTTGATTATTAATTTCCTTGCATCATTACTTTAATCATATTATTATTATTATTATCTATTTTCTTTTTTTAAAAAATTATTCTTTTATTTTCTTTTTATTCCTTCTTTTACTTTTCTTTTTCCTTTCTTTCTTCTTTTCTTTTTCTTTTTTTCCTTTTTTTTTCTTTTTTTTTTTCTTGCTGCCTACGGTTTCTATTTTTTTCTTTATTCTAACTTATTTTCCTTGCATACATAATAATTATTACATTAAATTCATGAATATCTTTTTACACTTTGCAATATTAACATGGTATTTTATATCAGTTATTTAATTTTTTTTCTTACATCATATTTATCGTTACATTTCATGATTCTCAAAAAAAAAAAAACTCCGACGATGAAATTAAAAATATCTGAAAGTCCGTTATTTCTAAATTCTTGAGGTGAGGAGATCGCTTCTTTGGGAGTCCAAGATCGATTTCCAATATTTTTCAAAAAATAAAAAAAAATTCTTACTTAATTTGTTGTCTGATATATTTTGATTATATTGTGCATTATTTTCTATTGACCCAATTTTGAAGTTTTTCTTAAATTTCCTCTTTTAACCGTTTAGAAATTTTTGCTTTAAAACTACCATTTAATGATTTTTTTTAAGTTTAAAATATAAATCTATATTTCATATGGTCTCCAAATCAACTTTTTTAATAACTCACATCTATTTCGCTAAAAAATATCCTAAGACAGAATCTAAAAAATTTGGGAGTACGATTTTCTAAATTTCTTGAGTTGAGAGATCACATCTTTGGAAGTCCAAGATATGGTCCCAAGGAAAAATAAATTTAATCAATGTTTTAAAAAAAATTATTCGAAGACTAGCCTATGATAGATTGTGAGAAATTGTAATAATTTCTCATTTTCTTAAGGTGTGAAATTTTCCTCAATATAGTCTAATTCATGGAATATTATTCCACTTATTTTATGGGATCATTGTTTCAAATATTGGAGTGATGAGCAAGGAAATAAGACATAAAAACAAAACTTTTTTAAAATGAATGTCATTCAATACTTTAAGTTAGGCAACCGTTTTCTAAACGGGTGTTACGAGGTGCTAATACCTTCCCCGTACACAAATGACTCCCAAACCCAACTCTATTTTTCGCAGACCATTTTTTTAGAAAAAATTTACTTTATTTTGGTGTCCAATCACATTCTGAAAAAATAATTGGTGTCAACTCCTATTTTCCTTTTAAATAAAAAAAAACTCTTTTAAGGACGTCGGCCGCTCCGCGTCGTCTCAAGTACGTGACGACAAAAATAAAGATAAAAATTAAAATTAAGAGATTGAGATTTACCTTGAACAAATCATCTTGGCACAAAAGGAGGGAAGACTATGGTAAATATTTCAATAGTTTTTTTTTTATGGAATTTTGAAAGATTAGTAAATATATATTAAAATCATATAAAAAATTATTTTTTACCTTTTGAAAAAAGACCTTCCAAATTCAATCAACTACAAAAATTTGAAACCACATTTTCAATGTATTTTGAAATTATGAATATAGAATTTAAAATCCACTTAAAGAGTAATAAATTAATGAATATAGCATTAAGCCCAAATTGAATATGGAGTTGTGGAATTTGAAAGAAATGAGTCTATTCCAACCTAAGAATGAAAAATGTACATTCTTAAAATTTAAGGACCAAACACATATTCATCAAAATTTGGAGACTAAAAGTGTAATTTTACTTAGTTTCTTTTTCCAACTTTAATAGACCAGATTAACCAAACATACTCCATATGTTCACTTTGAGTAGTTTAATCTTATATAACTGATGATATTATAGTTGAGCGATTTCTAAGAAATCGAATAGGGAAAAACTATCCAGCTATTGTAAAAATGATGCATAACCGAAATACAGAAATCGAGGAAATTTAATATTAAAATTTAATATATAATAAATAAATAAGAAAATTAGGATTTTCAAAATTTTTAATTTCTCCACTTTCTCCAATCTCTTTGGATTTCTCTCCAATGTGAGTACACATTACAAGTTCACCAAATGCCACTATTTAAAGACAATTTGGCAAGCATGATGCAGGTTGCATGGCCACTAAAAGTCCATAGTTACTGGACACATTGATTAGGGGAGTGTTCTTATTTGGACACTAAGGTACCGTTTGAGGGATTGATTGATTTATCGAGGGTTAGTGCTATGATAATCCTAGTATTATCATAAAACTAGTGTTATGATAGTATGCATTTGGGAGAAAGATTATTATAGGTAGTGTAATGATAACATATTTAGGAGAAGGGTTATGATAGGTTGTGTTATGATTGTATGCATTTTTGGGAGAATGATTATGATAGGTAATATTACGATAGTATGCATTTGGGGGAATGATTATAATAGTGGTGTTATGTTTTTTTTTTTTAATGTATATCCAATAAACAAATTTAATCTATGTATTTTAATAAATCATATTAGGAAGTAAATTCAGCCATAAAAAATCATATTTTTTTAAAAATAATTATTCTGGGTCTTTAGTTTTTTTATGCTTAACAAACAACCTTCATTCGGTAACTTTTTGTTTTCTATTTTTTATTAAAATTATTTTTTTACAATTTTTTTATAACGTTTATTAAGTTTAATGCTTATTTCCCCCAAAACTTTCATTAAATAACATTGAATTTTCTACTTAAATTCTAATTCTTAAAATGAAAACAACTATTTGATTTTTTTTTTTGGGTAATTTCTCAATTTTTGATTGAATAAAACAATATTAAAAAGTAATAACAACTTATCAAAGCTTGTGTATGCAAATAATGTTTATCAACTCAATTTTATTTTTAAAAGATAAAAAAATCTTAATTGGTTAATCATTTTGTTATTTTTAAAACTAAGTCATGTTTTGTAATGATTAAAACATTTAAACTAAGTAAAGGTCATTGCTCAAATAAAAAATATCAAAAAACATTTTCTTGAAAATAGGAAAACTAGAATTTTTATAAAATTAATATCAAAAAAATATTCGAAAGATGTATAATCGATAAATCCAATAAAAATAATTTGAAATGTGACCTGCGGGTATTAACAATTTTTTTTAAAGAAGCAAAGATAACCAAAATACTGAAAAAATGATACATAGGCGCAGAAGCAAAACTAAGTTCCCATATAGCATATCACGGACCCTTTTTGTCGCTCGTCAGCTTTTCAAATCCTCTACCTTTGCCTGAAATATTAAACATAGGAAAGAGTGAGTATATAAAATATAATCAGTAAGGGACCCACTACTGATCCTGCTATGTGATCTGTTAACTTTCCATTAGAAACATAATAATAGTGTTGTGTGTCCAATGGATCACACCTAGAAGAGTGAGATCGTATAAACACCCGTAATCGTACGAGCGATTCCATAGGAACTGATGGAAACGATAGACATGCACAACGGAATAAGGATCAAACTTTACTCTAATTGCAACTAAACAAATTTAGTAAGCAACATGCATAATAATCCTAATATAAACAAAGATGGGTTTACTAGAAAAACAAACCTTTGAAGATTTTCTTCTCTTGTATTCTATTCACGAATTTGAAGTTAGCACAAGTACTAGAGTTTATCCGCTATTCTCCAGACTTGGAACCGAGTTGTAGGACTCAAAATGGTAGAGGAAATAGAGAGAGATAATATCTTTTTTGGAGGAACCTAACCTTTAGATCTTTTTGTTTTGTTTAGAGTCAAAAATGAAAAGATTTGTTGGTTTTGTTTTATAATTCTCAATTACAAAATTAATTTTTAATTTGAAATCCAAAAGTCCTTTCACCTTTGCATAAAACTTCTTTACAAGCAAACTACATACAAGAGCTTCCTTATTTCACCACTTCATATTCTTAGTGGGGGTAGGTGTCTTGAATGCATTAAGTCACTTCCATATCACATGCAAGTGATAAGCTTGCCAAATCTCAACAAGAGTTATTATTTAAATTAGTCTAAGGGCAATATGGCAATTTACATTTAAATCAAATTCAAAGTTTGACTTTTTAAAGTCCAAAGTAAACATTTTGACTTTTTACCATTTTTTTCGTCTTGACTAATTTCTCCAAGCATGAACTCCATATTTATTTCTCTAAAATTCAAATCATATTTAAATATAAAGTCGGTCCAAATTGGACTTTTGAAAGTGAAATGTCAACATTTTGACTTTTCACAACTTTGACCATTTCCATCAATCCGAGCTTTTGAATATGAATTCATATTCATATTTTTAATATTTAAATCATATTTAAACATGAAGCTCTATCTTAAGCTTATAACCCTTGACTATATCAAATATATTCATCGATTTCTCTCTCTTTACCTAATTCGAACAATTCGAATTATTCTATCATAATGTTCTAAGTTGATTCCTTTTGAGCTAGCGGAAGAACCTAATGGACCTATAGATCATGGGCTCCAATAATCTATGATTAACTAACTAAACACTTTTACCGAGTTAATCAACCTTCGTTAACTAACGAGTCATTTCACTAAAGTCTCGTAGTTGCACTCTTCTCACTATAGATATATTTGTGTCCATGTGATATAACCATGATAAGTAAGTTAATCCTTCACAGGTTGTTCGTAATCTCAGTTGGATCAAAGTACCATTTTACCCATGAGACTACATCTTGCTCCTTAAGTTCCATTGATTCACTATTGAATAATTGGTTTAAGGTTAAACCTTTAAACCGAATCCCTCTCGGGCCAATGAGAGGGTAGGGCCTCTTGTTCAAGACTTGGATTCAGTCCTTATGAGAACAACCTATCTACTATCGTTAGAGCGGGTATGAGTGAATTCTGTCTTGCACCTTATGTTCCTAGTTATCCACCAGGTCTTACCCTTGAAATTGAAGGCTTATTGGGCCAGTGCCATTGAGCTGCCCTCACCCATGCATATCTAAGGATAATTCTATGTGAACAAAAATTCATAGTTAGCTAAGGATTAAGATTAAGTTACACTCTATATCTATTAACCAAATAGTCAATTTTATTAAAGTTAACAGTGTTATAACTTAAAAGCGACTATTTCTATGGTTCCAGTCTTATGTAAACTTTTTACATAAGATGCCCCCACTTCCATGTCTCTACATAAAAGATTCAGGATCACATCATTTGTACTATCTACAAAACAGCAGAGTCCATAGTGTCCTTAAAATAAGGTGACCAACCGTATTCGTATACTATAGACTATTTAGGTTATATACTCGAACTTGATCCACATTTATATCTCTACATAAAGTTCAAGTTTACTCTATAATAGCCTCAGTTCCTTAGTTTATTGGCTTTAAAGTTATAGTATCAATAATGACTTTATTGAATAGAATATGATTTATAAACTACGAGTTTTAGGACATAAATTTCAACAAACTCTCACTTGGACTAAAAGCTCTTAGTGTGGTAAAACAATGTTGAATTTAATTATGAGAGATCAAAATAATATGAGTATAATAAACTAGGGCACATGCCCAATAAATCTCCCACTTATCCTAGTTTGCAAACATCGTAGACCTAAACTCTATAGGTAGTCAAACACTTAAGTCGTGAGGGCTTTTGTAAAGATTAAATCCTTAGTACCATACACGAGCATGTAGTTTTTTGTAATTCTAATATATTTTAGAATATTCTTAATAGATGTCCAGTGATCAAGTTTGAGATTGGACTGATAGCTACTGACCATCCCTACTAAGTAGCAAATGTCAGGTCTAATAAGTAACATTGCATACATCAAACTCCCAACTGCGAAAGCATAGGGAATATTTCTTATATCCTCAACTTCTTGAGGTGTATTAGGACATTGTTCCTTTGACAAATGAATTTCATATCTGTATGGCAACAAACCCTTTTTGGAATTCTGCATCTTATATTTAGACAACATTTTGTCTATATAAGATGCTTGGGACATGACTAGTGTACTATTTTTTTGGTTTCAAATAATTTGAATCTCGAGAACATATTGTGTATCTTCCAAATCTTTCATTTGAAATTGCATAGATAGTCATTCCAATGAATAGAATATCATCGACATATAGAACTAAGAACGCTACAATGAAATTGACAACCCTTTTGTAAACACAAGGTTCATCAACATTTTGTTCAAAACCATAAGATTCGATCGCAGTATCAAATCTTATGTTTCAAGATCTAAATGCTTGCTTCAAACCATAAATAGATTTTAGAAGCTTACAAATCTTTTGTTCTTGACCTTGTTGTATAAACCCCTCTAGTTGAGTCATATAGATACTCTTCTCAAGATTACCATTTAGAAATGTTGTCTTGACATCCATCTGTCAAATTTCATAATCATAAAAAGTGGTGATAGAAAAGAGTATCCTAATTGACTTGAGCATAGCAACAAGAGAGAAAGTTTTTTCATAGTCTACTCCTTTTTGGCTATAACATTTTGCCACAAATTGAGCCTTAAAAGTTTGTACTTTACCAACTTGTTTTCTCTTGTAGATCCATTTACAACCAATAGGTTTTACATCATTTGGTTGATCTACTAGAGTCCAAAAAGAATAGAAATACATAGACTCCATTTCTAGGTCCATGGCTTTGATCCATTTGTCACTGTTTACATCATTCATTACCTATTTATAGGTTAATGGATCCTCTATGCCACCATCAGGTATGACGAGTTGAGTTTTAGTTAAACCTAAATAGCGATCAGGCTGATGAACAACCCTCCCACTACGTCGCGCCTCTCTAAACTCTTGAGAGGGATGTGATTTACCAGATTTCCTAGTTCTACCAACTACTTTGGTTGATGAACTAATAACATTTTTAGAAATTTCATTTAATACTAGTTTACTAAGTGGTTGATGATTCTTAATGTGATCTTCCTCTAAGAATGTAGCATTTGTCAATACAAATACTTTATTGTCTTGAGGATCATCAAAGAGACCACCTCTTGATTCCTTTTTATAGCCTACGAATAGGCATAATTTTGAACGATGTTATAATTTCTTAGGATTTTGTACAAAAACATGTGTCGGGCATCCCCAAATTCTAAAGTGACGTAAACTTCCTTTACGCCATTTCCAAAGCTCATAAGGTGTTTCTGAAACACTTTTTAAGGGAACATTATTCAAAATATAGACAACTGTCACTAAAACATGTTCCCAAAAAGAATCTTGCACCTGAGGAAAGCTCATCATAGAGCAAACCACGTCCAATAAGGTTCAGTTTCTTCTTTTTGATACACCGTTTTGGTAAGGTGTATTAGGTGCAGAGAGTTGTGACTGGATTCCATATTCTATCAAGTAGTCTTGGAATCGCAAGTCCATGTACTCTCCTCATCGATATGATCGAAGTATGTTTATTGTTCTTCTTAATTCATTCTCAACTTCAGCCTTATATTCTTTGAACCTTTCAAGAGAATCAGACTTATGATGCATTAGGTAAACATGGCCATACCTTGAATAATCATCAATAAAATTAATGAAATATTCGTACCCTCCTCGAGCTTTGACATTCATTGGTCTACAGAGGTCCGAATGTACAAGTTCTAAAGGTACTTTGGCTCTAAAAAATTTTCCATTAAAAGATTTCTTGGTCATTTTTCCTTAAAGACAAGGTTCACATGGAGGTAGAGAGTTATCTTCTAACTGATTTAGAAGTCCACTCTTAACTAATCTTCAATTCTATTGAGATTTATGTGACCAAGTCTTAAGTGCCATAAATAGGCGTTAGAAGAAACCTTTATTCTGAGTTTCAACTCTTCTAAACATTTTAATATTTAAGACAAAGTTTGCTCTAGTTGGTCTTAGCTTATATAAGTTGTTTTCAAGTATAGTACAGCATATTTGAATACTTTTACTGAAAATGAACGCTTCATTAATTTCAAAAGATATTTCATACATATGTTCCAAAATGCAAGAGATAGATATCAAGTCCCTCTTTATTTGAGCTACATACAAAACATTTTTAATTAGTAGATATCTATCTACAAAAAACTTCAAGTCACCCAATGCTTCAGTCGAGAATACCTCTCTCGTTCCAACCTTGAGAATAATCTCGTGTTCTACAAACTTCTTCCAAGAACTAGTTTCCTGAAATGAGAAGTAAATATGATTAGTGGCTCTTGAATCTAGTATCCAGGTTGAAGTATCATATTTGACTAAGCATGTTTCAACAACTAGTAAATCATATTTACCTTGTGCTACTTTCTCTGCTTTCTTCTCAACAAGGTATTTCGAGCAATTCTTTTTCCAATGCCTATCCTGGTTGCAGTGGTAACATTTCCTTTATCTACACCTTTCTTTCCTTTGCCAGTCTTGGAAGTCTTCCCCCTTTTCCTTCTTCTTCATTTGAGCTTTAGTCTTAGAAGGTCCACTTGTGCGCTTAGAAGATGATCCTCTAAAAAACATCTTTTGGATGGAAGCAACATTTGCTTTCACTTCTTTTCCCTTACCCAAAGTAAGAGTTTGTGAACCTCATTGAGAAGAGTGGTTAGGTTGAACTCTATCTTATTTAGTAATGTGTTCGTCTAAAACTGTATGAACTCTTCGAAAGAGATTGTAAGATAAAGCTAACCTGATTAGCCTCAACGATAGGTCCACCATTCACACCAGCGATGTTAAAGTGCATCATCACGTCTAGGACATGTTCTCTGACAGAGGTTTCCTCCTTCATTCACTTTGTGTAAATGTGTTTAATTGCCTCATGTCTTAGGAAGTACAATGGTTGCCCAAACATTTCCCTCAACGAGTTCATTATTTATTTAGTCATTGTTAAGGACTCGTGTTTCTTTGCCAATACATCAATCATTCTGGTAAGAATGTAGACATGAGTTATCTCATTAGCTTTGACCCATCAATCATATGCTTCTCAAATAGTTTGGTTAGCATTTAAAGCCAGGGTTTGAGGATATTCCTCAGTTAAGACGAATCTTATATCATAAATTATTATTATTGTGTTAAATTGAGATTTTCATGTCGCATAATTGTCTTTGTTAAGTTTCTCGAAAGCTAAAAGTTGAATTATAGAGCTATTCATTGTGAAAAATAAACATATTAATTCAGAAACTACAATCACTAAAGAAGCCAATCTAGTTTAGAAAATACTAATAATGTACTCACCATTATAAAGTTTTGCAACGATATTCCAAAGGTTTAGAATCACCACTACCAAAGGGCAATCGATTGTTCCTCATTTGAACCAAGACAATCTTGACCAAATGCTAACTCCTGAATATCTCATATTCCACTAGCTTTTAGTTATCGCTATTTTGGTCGAGAATATACTAACAACTTACTAATTCTTGTAGGTGTAACCCTCCATTTTTGAATCTCAGAGACAAGAATCATCATGCTCCCGAAAGTGGAAAGTCAACATGAAAACTAATCAAGGAGACCCTATCCACATTTAGAGTTCACGGTGTTTCGAATCCTATCACACGACCCTTCAAAGGAATGTGAAACGTAAAATGAAGTTTGGAATGTGCAAGATGTGTGGGATATAAAACATAAGTGCCTAACTAAACATGCATAAAACATGTGTAAGGCCTCTTAAAACACCTCAACTATTCCACATTAGATCTACAACAATTTAACATTTATCTACAACAATTCCACGTTAACCTAGACTAAAACAACTAAGCTATTCCATATTATAAGATAAAAATAAGTAGACAACAATAGAAACAATATATACCCAATCCAAACCAGTAAAAAAAGGTATATAATTGTTTTCAACAAATAAAGTAAGAAACAAATCAGTAAACAACTCAACAGTAGAATTTTTCAAATAATTTAAGAAAAACCCAAGAATCATAAATACAATAGCTACCACAAATTTATATGTACATTGGTAAACAAAGTACATATAAAAGGAAAGGAAGTGATCACCTATCGAGATTTGGCAAAGAAATTGAACAATGATAGCTGAGTCACAAAGAAAGGCAGACCGAAGAAAGACAATGGAAAGTCGTACTTCCACGTTCACCATTGTCTCAATTACGTTTACCAGAGGAGAGGTTTACTCTAAGTTGCAAAGAAAAAAAAAAGGTGAGGAGAGGTTTACACTGACTCTACGATTGCCATTAAAGAAAGCTTGCTCCGATGTTCCAAGGAAAATTAAAGAAAGGCAATGGAAAGATGATGTTCACCGTGGCCTCACCGATGTTTGTTGGAGAAGAGGACGAACACGACACCAGAGGAGAGGAGAAGAAATCAAAGCAGGAATTTTCAATTTTTTTTCACGTTTTCATGAGGAGAACGAACGAATGCCTATTCTTTTAGTTTTAGTTTAGGTTAAGGAAAAGGAAAAGGAAGGGAAAAGAAAATTCATCAAGGGAAAAATTGACATTTCACCTTCACGAACTCGTTTTTTTTCCAAATTCATTCCTAAAAGTCATTTATCCCTCCAAAATTGGTCTTACTTTTGGCAATTTTCCAAAAAAATTTAACTAATCATATAGCTCTCAAACACATATTCTAATACAAATTTGCAAGCTTATAGAGAAAAGAGGATGAAAAGAAAAGGAAGCCTTTTTTTTAAGTGTTTTTTTGCGTTGGAATTCGTCAATCTCACCTTCGTCAATACTTTGAGATCTCGAATAGTCTCCACTCTTCTCTAGCACCTTCTACTCTCTTTGTTAGCTCAAATATATACACTTTAGGACTTTAGAATCTTTTGATTTGAACCACTGATCAATCCTCTAATTTATAGAAAATCAGATGCTTGATAACAAATAATTAAGTTTACAAAAATACAAACTTTTGTAAATAAGAACAGTTAGGGTTGTAGCGCTCTAAGTTAGCGTTGTGCTCACTACCAGAGCTCCCCCGTAAGATTATATTGTAGTGCATCGTTGCACTGTGTTACAACACCTAACATCGAAGCACTTTTCAAATTTTAGGTGCTCTAAGGTCTTCAATGCCGACCTAGCACTGCAACGTTGCCTAGCAATTCCACATTTTATAAAATTTCTTTCTTTCTTAAGGATTTTGCTTGATTTGGTTGTTTTGACTCTTAATTCATGCTTTCCTGATAATTCATTGAATACCACTAGCAAATACATTAAATAGAAATCAATTTATGAGTATTTGTTATCAATTCCAACCCAAAAAGAACTTTTTTCATCTGATCTATCACATGTTTTTTGTCTTTCTGCTTAAAACCCCTTTGCTATTCCATTTCAAATATTCCAAGTCTCCATAACTGCATTTTTGATATCAATATGTTCAATTTATAGAAGATATCTTAACAACCAAAGCAAAATTTTTATCAAAATCAACATGGTACTTCTGACTAAGCCTTATGACAAATATTAGGTACAAGAAAAATAGTCTCCTAGATGCAATTTCAAACCACACAAGTACGCACAAAGCTTTGTTGCGAAGGAGCTTTAGAAGATCAATATCGTTTAGGACTCTGAAGCTTTTTTAGACCTTGAAGTTATCGAAAAAATTAAGAAGTTTGAACACTCTAACTATAAAGTGTATCTCTGAGGCTAAGACTTGTGGGATTGGTTCCATTCAAAGTTGGTTTAATCTTAAATATGTGACAATGTTTTTTCTTTAGAGGCTAAATGCTAAGCAAATAAATTCCCTTTTTCATAACTTTTGTGACTATGCGTGGCTGCTCTTATTTTCTTTTATTTATTTATTAATCTCATGTTTACTTAATATCTTCTCCAATTGCTAGGTAAATCTTATGTCATGGTTGGTTTGGATTTGGCTTCTATTTCTATAGGGTTGTGTGTTAGGACCTAACACCTACCACTCAGAAAAATCCCAACAACACAATAAAGAAACAAAGGCACAATACTCTGTATTTATATATTAATAGAAGTATAGCTAGTAGAAGACAAAGTTCATATAGACATTCTCAAATAGAGAAAATACCACAATAGATAATAACAACAAGAAAAAAATAGTAAAGATGAAGGAAATACACTCCAGCTAATTCGAGAATGTTGGCCTTCTCCTCCAAAAGGTGCTACAACTTTTTCTTAAAAATGACCTACCTTCAGCAATTCCAAAAACATTCCTTATGTACTCTCATACCTTCCCATGGGTCCAACAACAGAATATTCCTTTCAAATTCTCATAGGTTAAGATGTCACCTGGTTATTACCTTTTCTGCCCATTCGTCTGCATGTGTGAATAATATGGGGCTTAACAATACCACCAGCCACGAAACTCACCTTGTCCTCAAGGTGGAAAAGAAGGATATTGCTGGTTCATAGAGTAAATTGATTCCCATGTTGCTTCGCTGTCATGCAAGCCCTTCCATTTCACTAGCCATTTATTAGCCTTAATGTCATTGTTCCAACGAATTCCCAAATAGCCTGGGGTTTCACTTGTAATTTAAATTCTCCAATCAATGCAGGTGGTAAATGTTGAACATGTTCATTAATTTTGACCTAACTTGTGTTTTAGTTGAGAGATGTGAAACACATTATGAATCATGGCTTCAGAGGGGGAGAGATCCAAACGGTAAGTAACTTTCCCAATTTCTTCTGTTATGTGGCAAGGACCATAGAATTTTGGAGCTAATTTCTCACTCCTTTTTCGAGCCAATGATCTTTGTCTATATGATCTCAATTTGAGGTATAACTTGTCCTCAATTTTTAACTTTAACTCTCTATGATGAAGATCACTTTGCTTCTTCATTTGATTTTGAGCTACCATTAAATTTTCTTTCATGGCACTAATCACCAAATCCCTCTCCTTGAGTAATTGTTCAACATTGTTATTGACTGTTTTTCAGTTTCCATATGAAACTAGTAGGGGTGGGGGCCTTTCATAAACCGCTTAGAATGGGGTCATTCTGGTAGATGAATGAAAAGTGGTATTATACCAAAACTCATCCCATGGTATACACTTGTGCCATTTGTTGGAATGCTCATTGCAAAAAGAGCGTAGGTACATAAATCTTGAGATAGTGATTTACTCACTCGGTTTGGCCATCTGTTTATTGATGAAATGCAAAATTTCTTTTTAGAGATGTACCCATGGAAAAAAGTAATTCATTCAAAAAATGGCTTAGAAAAATATTATCATGATATGTGATGATTGAGTTCGGGATATCCCATGCTTACTAATCACTTCTTCAATGAAATTTTCAGCAACTTGTTTTGCTATAAACGAATGCTTAAGGGCGATAAAATGGGCTTGTTTACTTAAACGATCTACTACCACCATGATTGTATCAATTCCCCTCACTTTGGAAGTCCCACTATAAAGTCCATCGTCCAACCTTTAAGGATTAAGTTGGGTAGGGGTATAGGTAGTAAAAGTCTAGCCAGTAAAATGGCATCCATTTTGTTCCTTTGTCATACTTAACATGATTTTACATATCTTTTTACATCATTTTTCATACCAACCAAATGAATTTTCAATTCATTCTCTTGTAAGTTCGAAGGAATACTAAATGGCCTCCTAAAACAGAGTCATGAAAAGTATGGAGTGGGACAAAATGAAAGTCGAGGTTTTAGAAAGCACTAACCTTCGTTTATAAAGCAAGCGGCCAACCACCAATTTATAATTAGCTTTCTCTTTCAGATTCATTTTTAAAGTATTGATTATATTTTGGTGTTCCTCATCCTTTTCCACCTCTCTCATAACCATTTCAATCTTAACTAGCCCTTGGGCAATCACTATATTTAGCTCCACTTGGTGGTTCATTTGGGATAGGGCATCTGAGGCCTTGGTTTACTACTCAAATTGATACAAGATTTCAAAGTCATACTTAAGCAGTTTGATCAATCACATCTAAAATTGGGGTTGCACTTTCCGTTGTTCTGCTAAGAATTTTAAGGCTTTTTGGTCTTAAAATAAAGTGAATTTTCTACTCAGCAAATAATGCCTTCATTTCTACACTGCCATCACAACTGCTATCAGTTCTCACTTATATATGGACTTGGCTATGCACGGGGAGACAATTTTGGACTAAAATAAGCAATTGGTGGAGCAGCCCATGATAATACAACATCTAACCCAACCCTTGAAGCGTCTATTTCAATTGTGATCAGCGATTTCAGAAATCTAGAAGAGCTAACATGGGGATAGAAATCATGGCCTATTTCCAACTATTCAAAGGCTTTAGTTGCTTCCTCACTCCATTGAAATCCATTTTTCTACAGTAGTTTAGTATAAGGTGCAACAATGTCTCCATAATTTTTTACAAACCTTCTGTAGTAGCCAGTAAAGCCAAAAAATCTCCTAAATTCGGATACATCCCTCTGTTGTGGCTAATTGACCATTGCTTTCACCTTTTCAGTGTTAGCCTTTACCTCTTTCCTCAATATCCAATGACTTAAATATTGTATTTAAGAGAGCCCAATGACACATTTCTTCTCGTTGGCCACTACTGCAAAAATTGGATTACTTGACATTAATATAGTGTCAAGTAAACGTATACTTGATGTTTTAAAAAGAGTCAAGTAATATTTTGTGTCAAGTAACTAAAACAATATCAAGTATTATATTTCTTGAGGTCATTTTCGTGTCAACTAAGATACCATACTTGACGCTTTTTACGTGTCAAGTAAAGTAGTCTATGTGACACTTTTTATGTGTTAAGTAAGATAATATACTTGACTTTTTTTAGGTGTCAAGTAAGATACTATATACTTGACTCTATTTACATGTCAAGTAAGATAGTATACTTGATTTTTTTATATATCAAGTAAAACAGTAAAACAGCATTTATCGTTTCCCATTTTTTGTATTACATTCATTCTAAAAAAGACAAATTGATCAACAAAATAAACTCTCCAACACCAACAATAATTTCATACTTCAACAATAATTCATATGTACACATAATTTACAATAATATACAAAATTTACAATATTTGTATACAATACAACTCAACTTTTAATAAACGAAACACTAAACTAATTTGACGCCAAACAAGGATAGTATGACATTCATGTCTCTCCACAAACTACTCTCAATTTACAAAGATAAATAAAATTACTAACTACAAGACTTTAAAACATTAAGTTATGTTTAATTTGACCCTTAATAACTATGTCTTTTTTAGTGTTAAATAATTCATGAAGCCCCATAGTAAGTTGCACCAAATAATTCTTGAAGCAACAATCTACAATAGAATTTATCAAGATTTAACAAAAGAGACACTACAAGAAATATTAGTTATGACAACATCAAAAAAATGCTATTGTTAATTTTTGATAGCTTTTTCGAAACGCTGTCGTAGCCAATGTTATTGAAAGTCCACAACTTTCCATAGCATTTATACAATGTTGTGCAAAAAGCTATAATATGTCTCTATTTATAGCACATATATGATGCTATAAATGCTTTTTATAACGTGAAAAAAA
>JBBPDI010000020.1:17034910-17055360 GCA_037974545.1 Cucumis variabilis
CCTTTATAAAAATTGCAGGTTTTCAAAAAAGAATTTGTTTTTGTTTGGAGTGATGAACTTAACAATGGAAATATATAGATAGAGAGAGAGAGAGAGAGAGAGAGAGAGTTGATTGTAGAGAGAGAAAGGCTGAATGAGAAAAAGGAATGGCATATCTTCTCTGAACTTCAAAAGCATTTTCAACCATAGTGTGCATATGAATGCTGGAAAATTTCCAACATTTTACACTTTTCTTTTTCCTTGAAATTTCATTGCTTATGTGTCTAAGAAAGATCCATAATTGTCAACTTTCCACCTATCAAGAATTATAATAAAATAATAGCTATTGAAATCTATATTAGTTCATAATAGAAAAATGCTCATAATTCATCAAACACAAATGAATAAAACATTACTTATTTATACTTATTTAATGTTACAAGTGTGAATCCTCAAACAGAAATGGATCAAAACAAGTTAAATTAGAAATTACAGTGTCTTTTATTATTCTTCTGCTGGATTACCTTTAACAAATACATTCAAGATTCATCGAAAATTTAAAGATTGAATAGAAGATTTGTTGAAAGTATATGGAACAAAATTTAAATTAATAATTTAATCTAAATTAGTATATATCAATGTTACTCGACTGGATTTCAACTGTCTCTAGACATTAGAAGACTCATTTTTATCTAGTTTTCAATTTGTTTCAATATGTATGTATACACACATACCCATGAACTGTAAAATTCTCAAACCTTAACCATAGTTTAAAATGTATATTTTATGTTAGAATAAATTGTAGATGTTGATGTGATAGCTAATGTATAAGAATAAAAAGACATATTTACTCAAAAAAAAAAAAAAAAAAAGACATGCACAATATTATTTACATCTATATATAAAATAGAGGTTGTTGTTATCGTTAACATAATCTTAATTTAACCGTAATTGACATTTACTAAAGAAAATGACAATTGGCATTTTTATCCTCCTATTGAAAGAGGAGGTTTAAATCCTCATACCACTATATTTTTGTACATAAAAAAAACAATAAATTAAATAAAATTGTTGTTACCATTTATTTCACATATTTCCAAAAAAAAAAAAGTTTTTCTATAGTGTAGCCAACTAAAGAAATATCATATAATTAAGAAATTAGAGTAATAAATTATATATTTGATTGGATCATAGATGATATTCCACTCCATCATGTTGAACATTAATAATAATAACACAAATAATTACGACGTATTATCAATCACAATAACATGGATTTTAAATAAATCTCCTACTTTTTATGAACGTTTTTAACCAAGATATTATTAAAGAAGACGAACTACATATGATTGTAATATAATTTTATCATGTAAATCAAGTATAGATTGACCGAGACTATATATTCTTACTTTTAAGATTGTCTTCATATACCAATACAACAAATGCTTCTATGCCATTAAGATGTTATAAAGCTTCTTTTTTTTCTTTTTTTGGAAAATTGTTAGAAAGAGTGACGTTAAATTTTCATTTTACAAAACTAGCACCTTATTGAAAAATCATTCAAACAATTTTTATTAGATGAGATGAACTGCCAAGATTTTATCTGGTTATTTTTACAACTTATCGAGACCATGTGTTTCTCGATATATTTCATTAGAGATTAGAGAAAGTTTAGTAATTTTTTTTAATCTTCCCAAACATTATATATTTTCAAAAAAGAAAAATCAAAATTTATTATTTTTAACAAATGTTATATCAAAATCTTACCTAAATTTTTATTAAAATAAATCAGAGTAAACTCTTAAATCCTTAAATTGATTTTTTAGATAGAAGTTAGGAATTAGATTTACTGTTTGGAAAAAAGAATAGAATTTAGAAAAATATATAAGATTTTGGAATATTTGAAAAAAATGACTTAGAATCTATATCGCTGTCAAAATACATTGAGAAGGCTCAAAATAATATGTTAGAAAATTTTTAATTAGTTAACAAAAATTTAGTGGTCGATATAGTTAAAAATGAAAGGAAAATATGGTTTGAAAAATTGTAATAAATTGTGAAATTAATAACTAATCTATAAAACACCCCATAATGTTCTAAAGAAAAAGGAACAAAGTATATTAAAAAATGAAATATGGTAAAAATCTTAACTTTTCCTAAAAAGCAATAGTAATATGGTTAGGATATTATGGTATGCCACAATATAAGATTTTGAAAAGAAAAAACAATTCAAAATCCAATTATCTCAAATATAATAAAGAATATCAGTGAAGTTCAACAATAAGTTATCCACGATTTTTCTAATTTTTGTAAGGTATTTAATTAAGATGATCTAAAATGGTATACCATATTACAAAATTGACATAAATTTCTCACATTTTTCATTAATATTCTAAATTGACTAATATTTTACACAAATATAAGGTCCAAATGATAAATTTATCCATCTTTATTATTAATAATATATTAAAAAAATAGAAAAGGGAAAAAAGAAAGTGGACCATTATTAATATTTGCACTTATTAGATACGTTATGTAAATATGGTAAGTGATTAATTCTATTATAGTAATATTATAATAAAAATTGTCACTTAATTATTTTTATTGTGGTGATTTTGTTCAGATATTCTTCCCTCTTGATCTCTCTCTTACTTTCCAATCTCTCTCTCTGTCTATTCTTTCTTTCGTTTTGTATTGAATAATATGATGTATATTTTATGAATGAAAGGTTCTTATATCAATTTGTTCATAGAAGGTGGACCAACAAGAGAGAAATCAGGGACGTGGGTTACGATTTAGGAAATTAAAAATAAATAAATAAATAAAAATTTCATTCTTCAAACATGTTGAATATTGATTCCATTTTTTTCACAAAAGACGTCGAATAATAGAAGATTGAGAAAAGTATAAGCGGTGAATGAGAAAAACATCGGCGGCGACTGGTACAATGATCTTTCAAAAAAATTTGACAAAAATTTAAGGTTAGTAAGAATTTATATTTCGTATTCGAAATACATTAGGGTATATTGAGTATATTGAAGATAACATCATTTACGTATTATTGATTATACGAAATAGTATATATGTAACAAATCACAAAAAATATATGTATTATGTAGTAGTATATATGTAAAAATTAAAAAAAAAATATTGATCGGATACATTATCTATGTATACAGTGGTATATAAATACAGAAAGAAAAAATCACAAAACATGAAGAAAAAAAATATGTGTAAGTGTAATTGAATATATGCACTAATATATATGTAACAAATCGCAAAACATAAATGAACAAATCGCAAAACATAAATGAATTATTCAGTAGGATATATGTAAGAAATAAAAAAAATATTAAATGGATATATAATATGTGTATATATTGATATATATACGCAGTAAGAAAAAATCACAGAACATGAAAAAGAATATGTGTATGTACTATTGAATATATGTTGTACTATATATGTGACAAGTCACAAAATATAAATTTATTATTCAGTGGTATACTATAATATATACGAATGACGAGACATTTAATAAAAATCATATGTCGAACATGACAGAAAGATGAATTGAATAATAAAAAATTAAATAAAATAGAAGAAACATTATCAGAATATATGCTACGGAACGGAAGAAGAAAGAACAAATTATCGAAATTGTTAAATAATTTGCATAATAAAACAATTTAAATAATTTTAAATTTTATATAATTAATAAATATGATAAAGTTATAATAAAACCTCATAAAAAATAAATGTAAATTTTTGAAAATTTTGAAAGATTACCTAAATCTATCTTGTTTTTTAATCAATAAAGATATAATTAATCACATTATTTAAAAATGTGTATTAAAAACATTATTTAAAGTACAAACGCGTGGCTTTGCAAAGAGAAAATATGAAAAGAGAAATAATGGGTAATAGTAATTGACTCGTTCTAAGATGACCTCGAAGTCAACCAACGAGCCCTTCAATTCAGGAAACAAACAAAAGAAAAAATATGATAAATAATACAAAAGGAAAATTGGGACTATAATTATATGGAAAATTATATATATCCAACCATGACTTTCATAATTAAAATCGATTTTTCTTTTTTTTTTTAGTTTATTAATTTATACTTTCTAACATTCTTTGTTGATTGTATAAGAATTATAATTTTATTCCAACAATTCTAATATTCTATTTTGTTAACTCAATGTTTGGTCTATAATTTAAATGATAAATTATCAGTTGAGTTTTAATAGATAAAACATGAAAGTTTAGAGGTATTAATTGAATTTTATTATTATATTTATTTCTGATTAATTTTAGTTGTCTGGGTCAAGGAAAAGGGTATTTTCGTAAATTGAAGAAGGAAATAGGAATAAAGGAGAAAGGAGATGTTGGGAATTTAAGAAAAAGAGGAAGGGTAGTTGTGGAAAGTAAAATAATAGTGTGAGTTGGTGGGTACACCGACGAATGGGTGATTGGATTAGTCGGCCATCCAATACCCGATGCCTGCATTCAGATTTATGAGCTTTGAAAATAGGGTTCAAATGCTGTTACCATACAATTATGTAAAGTTTCCTAAGTTTGTTTGCTTAAATAATAACAAGGTGGAGTTAATATGTTCTAACCCATTTGTGTTTCAAACTCTACATGTAGAGTTGTAATATTAAATTCTTAGTTTCACTATAAATATGAACAAATATTATAATGGGTTAAATTGTGCAAAAGACTCTTTACTTTCAAAATAAATCCAAAATACTTTATTGGTTAGTTTGGATGAAAACCGTTACTCTTTGTGTTAAAAATATCAAAATTTTAAAATTATTTAAATTTTTTTAAAATAAAACTAAAATTCTCTTATTCTTATATGAGATAAATTGGTTAACATTGTTCCACTTGTCTATTCTTTTTCCATTTTTTTTCTTCTCTTATTCTTCGATATAGAAAGAAAGAAACAAAATATAGCAGAAATATAACACATTTAAAATTTTGATATTTTTTAAAATACTTCCGGAATAAATTGCATACTTCAATAAGATATATATAGATAGACAGACAAAATATGTGTTAATAGTCAATACAAATTTTGATACGTTACAAGTAGAATTTTTTTATTTTGAAATTTTTGTAAGATTCGGTGAGATTTTACTTTTAACTTAAAACTTTTGTTTTTATTTTGATTGTTGAAAAAAATTAAGAATCGGAAATATTGAAAAAAAAATGAGAGTACTTGTGTGTAAAATAAAATGATAATATATGTGATTAACCATTTTAATTTTAGTTTTTAAAAATTAAGTTTATTTTCTTTCTATTTCAATTTTTTTAATACAAACATTACATTTGAAAGTTACATTTTGGTTAAAGTAAATAAATAAATAGCAAATTAATAAATTTGAAGATAAATAATATCTATAAGCTTAATTTTCAAAATAAAGCTAAAAAACTGGATTGTTACTGAACGAGTCTATATTACATATTTTTTTTAAATTGAAAAACTTCAAATAAAATTATCACAGTACTTTTAACTCTTCTTTTAATATTTAAAGGTATTTTATAAAAAAATTCAAGAAAATTAAGGTGTACCTCTTTTAAAGTTAGAGGTTGAATTTTGTGAAGGTAGATAAATGGGATCGTGGTTTTAATTTTTTTTATTCAAAATACATTTTATTTATGAAAAATTATAAAAAAAAAAATAGAATATTTGATAAAATATTTATACTTCAAAATTTTGGTGTTGGATTGATTTTTTCCTAGTTTATCCATTTTTAAGGAAACCCTTCTATTTAATTTAGATTCCAAATTACATTTTTCTCAACCTATATTGTTGAATTATTTACACCTTGGAACTGGAAATTGGAAAATGGAAAGTCATATATTTGGGCTTTTACATTTGTATTGAAGTCCAAAATTGTTTGGGCAGAGTCCTTTGACTAGAAATATAGGCTACTTGTCAAAAACTTTGTTTCTTACCAAACAAATAATCCGTTGGAAATTTGCATCTAATAGCACAAACTAGAAATTAAATATAACCTTTAACCTAAGGAAATAATATTTATAAAAATGATAAATTTCGATCGAAGATACGATAATCTATTGTATATATAAAAGCTTGGATGAAGAAATTTTCTTTTTTTCCATTTTTGACTTTCTTTAAAAGTAGCTTATGTAATTACATAGATGACAATGTTGTCTTTTTTCTCTCCTATCTTAATTATGTTAATTAAAGAACAAGCGAGATGATTTTATGAATTAATTAGGCTAATTGTAACTTATAAATAACTAATAGTTTAAGAAAATCGAATATCTTTCCAACTTCTAATAATTCAAGAAAACCGAAAATCTTTCTAACTTCTAATAGCTCAGGAAAAACCGAAAGTCTTTCCAATTTCTAAACAGCTCAAGAAAAATTGAAAGTCTTTTCAACTTCTAAAATGTAACTATTAATAATTTATTTACCTTATCAGCTACTTGTAACTTATGAACAATTTTGTAGCTAAGGAAATAAAATAGTCAATCTTCTAAGTGAAAAGAATTAATAATACAATGAATACAAAATACAATGAATTAACCTAAATACAATGAATAAACCTTTAGAAGTTCTTAAACATGGATGGCTACAAAACTCTCTTTTCTACATCCACTTTGCACACAATTTGGATAGTCTTCCAAATAAGAAGAAATATCTCAGTTTCATTGTATGTTTTAAGTCTTGGGTTGTTTATTTCCTTTTTATTCTTTTTTGGGTTTTTTATGCTTTTCTAGATGAATTATCTCAATCAATTGATATTTTTAAGAATATCTATATGTACATATATAAGAAAAAAGCTTTGGGTTTGCCACATTCTCTTAATTTGTGTTTTTTTATTCATTCATCAACTCTCTTCTTTAGAATTTTCTAAAATTTAGTATGATAAACCAATGTAGTATAATTAATTTATTTTTCAAACGGTTGTAAAGTAAAATTGTCTAGCAATCATTATAACATTACATTTTAAGAACTATTTATGAGTTTAATCTTAAACAACAATTCAGAGAAAAATTAATCAATTAAAAATGAAAAAAAAGGTTATTATGAGGAAAAACTCAAGCTAGGCAAGAAAATAAAAATGAAACATAAATGTCACGTGTTAAAAAAATGTTAAATTTTCTCTCCAGTGGTGACTTCTATCATATCTAATATGTCAGTATGTTTTTCATGAATTTATCACCAATAACTTGAACTTTGAATTTGTAAATGATATAAATGTTGATAGCATCCTGAAATCAATATTTCAACAAAAGTTGCAACTATGTAACTTCATTTCTATTATTAGCAATAGAAGCTATCATATGGATGGATTAGCGATAGAAGCTATCATATGGACAATATGTTATTAGTGATTCAAAACTATTACCGATAGCATGCTAGTCTGAGCTCTTTTCTTTTTCCATTAATGCTAAAAACAAACAACCACAACATCATTTTATAGTAGATTTACCTTGATATCATTGATATTTAGTAGTCTATTAGAGATACTACTTATAGATACTATCAGTGATATCATTTTGTTGCTATTGTTGATAGATATTATTAGTAATAGTAACTATGAAAAATATCAATTCATGGCGTAATTAAACCTCGTCATTCAAAATTGATATGTTTACCGAGGAGATATGTCACTTATAAAAAAATATCCTTCTAATGATATCGCTTATAGTTGTTATTAATGATATTCTTCTAATACAATCAATTATAGATAATGTTAGTGATATCATTTTACGTTGATAACAATATAGAAAAATTACTTATAGTAGCTATCAGGAATATCTGATAGCAATATCATCGTTGATAGAAGAAATTAGTGATAAAAATTGATACTATATTTCTCAAATTGAAAGTTATCACTGATAGCAGTCATCATTGATAGCAACTATCTATAGCAACTGATACCATATTTCTCAAATTGAAAGTTACACTAACCTTTTAATGACTATTATTGCGCAAAGTTATAGTTGATAGCCATTATCGATTATATCAATTGATAACATATTTCTCGAATTAAAAGTTTTCGTTGATAGCATCTATCAACGATAGCAACGTATAGAACAACTATCAATTGCTATAAATGATAGCTTTCAATTTAAGAAAACTGAAAAATAATACTCGTAGTGGTAACAACGGATAAAAGCTATCAGTGATAGATTGTAGCTATTAGTGATAGCTTTCGATGAGAAAAATTCGATAGATGTGTGTGAAATAATCATTTATCAAATTGAAAACTACCAGCAATAACATTTATTGTTGATAATAGCATCTATCACAGATAAGCATCTATCACGAATAAGTGATAAACATCTATCACGGATAAGCGCTTATCCGTGATAGATGCTATCAGTGATAGTTGCTAAAAATGATAGTTGCTATCACTAATAGATGTTATCAGTGATAGTTTTAAATTTGAGAATTTTGGCAAGAAACGCTAGGTGGTTGGACGTGATATTTTAGTAGTCTTTTACTATTTTTTTTGAGTTATATATACAATTATTTTCTTCCTACTTTATATATGCTATTATTTTAGGTTTTTTTTTTTCAAGCAACCTAATCGATTTTTTTTGTTAGAGTTAACAGTACAAAACATGTATATATCATGAATATATATAGAAAGAAAATTATTCACTTGCCTATATCAACAAACACGTGAGAGTCAAAATAGCAAATATATATACAACCTCTTAAACCTTTTTTTTAAGGTTAAAATTCTACTTTGGTCCTCATACTTGTAACTTATTTTATTTTTTATCTTATAAATTTTTAAAACGTCTATTTTGGTCCCTAAATTTTTGAAAAAATTTTTACTTTGCTCCATATGCAAGTAGAATTTCGTTAACTCTTTAACGGAATGATGATGTGGCTAATAATTCAGATGATTAAGCTCTAGATTATTCATCATATTAATTAAATTGATAAATAACCAAGAAATCTTTTTAATTTATTCTATAAAAATTTTTATATCAACATAGAACATAATCAATATACTTGAATCAAATAAATCCAATTTAAAACTAATATTTTTCTTCAAAACTTAAATCTCTTAGCTCCCTCCTGGCTCCCACTGTTTATTTATTTTCTCAAATTAAAATCTTAAAGCAAATTAGAAGAACGACATTGATTAAAATAAATAAAATAAAATAAAACTCATATTGGTGTCAACATCCATGAAAAGGTAAAATAAACTAGAAAAATAAAATAAGTACAACATAAGTATAAAATAAACTCTACAAAATTACATATAATATTTTCACAATAACAAATCCAAAAAAGAAAAAAAAGAAAATGAAGAAGAAGAAGAAAGGAAGAGGAGAAATAGAAAAAAAAAAAACACCTTGATAAATCACAAGAAATTTTGTTTGTCAATCATATGTATCCAGAAAGTGAGCCAAAATAGTGATAATCAAAGTTTTGAAACCAGTTATTTTTTTAGTTCTCTAATAAAACATCAATTTACCATCGTCTAGTTTTTAACTAAAAATTAAAAACCCTAGATTATTAAAAGTGATTATTGTTCATACAAGATTTTGAAGAAATGTATTTCGTGGAATTAAACTTTGTATATTGATAAATATAGCGGATACAATCTCTAGTATTTACTCATTTGATGCTTTCTCTCGAATACAAATTAAAAACTTAGGGCTTCTCGATCTTCGGTCTTCAGGATGTTGCAATTGCAAGTCAATTTGAACTTCGATCTTCTTGAATCCAAGGAAAGTTTAATCTTCCAAGTCTTCAGTCTTTTAGAAGATGTTGATCTCGAGGTTGATGTGAACTTGCACGTCTTGAGAGCTTGTAGAAGTTTGAATCTTCAGTACTTCAGAACTTCAATGCTTCCTTTAATCCACGATGATCCTCCAAATGAATGGAAAAGGTCTCTATTTATAGAGAAATTTCATGGGTTGGTGGGCTTGGGCCCATTTGCTTGTTGGGCTTGGACTTGGGCTCATTTGCTTGTTGGGCTTGAACTTGGATCCATTTGCTTGTTAAGCTTGCACTTAGACTTGGACCCATTTCTTAACGGGCTCGGGCCCCTTGTTTGACTCGATTTTTCATCATAGGCTTGCATTGGGTTGGATATGAGAAAACTTGACTACCCAAAATTCAATCAAATTATAATTATCACAATTTTGTTGTGATGACGTGGCAGAATTTAATTGACCGAAATTTCTTGCTCAACAATTATTTTTTGGTATCCTAATAATTCAAATATTAGAAGTCACCTCATCATTCAGTTAGAGAGTTGTTGTAATAACCTTAACACTAGGGACTAAAATATGCTGATCTTTTAAAAGTTTGACTAAAACATACTAAAAAGTTAAGAAATCAAAATAGAATAAGATACAAAGTTTAAAACCAATACATGATTTAAACATTTTCAATGATAGTACTACTTGTTACCCATACATTGTGCAATGTATTATAATAATATTTCAATTTTATTTTATTTAAATACAATTCAATTCTTTTATATGTGAACCGTTTAGTAAAATAAAAAATTCATGTATTTTCATTATGCCAAAGACTTTGGAATCAACAAATTATTATGTTAAAGAAATAAGATTATAAAAAAAATAAGATGAGACTCTGTTCTTTATTTCTTAAACAAATTGAAGGAAAATAAGTATGATGTATTATTTATAACTTTAAATTATATCCTTAATTCATTTCTTAAAATTTAAGTTGAAATTTGTGATTAACATGTGAGTATGTGAAGTTTCCAATAACATACTATAATTGGTACTTTTAATACAAGAATAATAAATATAATGTTGTTTGGGGTTGATGTGTGCAATTTAACGGGAAAAAAAATAGATATAATTAATTGATACTTTGATGGCTCTACCAAATGTCACTAAAAATTTGGAGTGATTAGCGATTAAAATTGTTCAAAAATATCTTTACTCTTTAACAAAATGTAATGAAAATATCAATTTACTTCTTCTATCGATATCGAAACCATGAAAATGTCAAAATGTCGATAGAAATATCGACATATCAATGGGAATTTAAAACTATGGTTTTAACTTAAAATTTTGGTTTTTATTTGGGTTTTAAGGAATTTGGTGTAAAAATTGGATTAATGTGAGTATTTTTCTTTAATTTTTTAAAGTTTAAGTGTATTTTTGAACTATTTTCAAAAGTTTAAATACATGCTAAAACTTTTGAAAGTTAAGAGATATCTTTTACACAAACCACTCAATTGAAGACCATTTCTTATAATTTAGTCATTTTTGTTATCACGGTTAATGGGTGCTTTTTTAAACCATCGAGTGGAAAAGGATTAATGGATCAAAAAAGTTAATTTTCATAAATGTAACAAAACACCAAAATATTTACGACTCATATATCAAATAGGAAAAACCTATTAAGTCGATAAAATATTTTCATAAATTTCAGATTTGTCCTTAATATTTCGAAGGATTTGTTACTTCTCTTTTTTCTTTTTCTTTGCAATTTATATATTCATCTTCTCTTCTAAATTTCTTTAACTTCACTTTCGGATTTTTTTTCTTCTATTTTAATTCATCTTCTTTTTCTTTATTTTAGGTCTTCTTCGAAGATATCAAATCATTTAAATATCACTTTAATATGATCTAAACGATCACTTACATAGTCAACACTATCGTTTAGCATAGTCAACATAATCGTTTAGATTTGAAGCCCTTTTTTCATCATCTAAAAAGAACTACACGATCATGTGGACGTAATCTAAATGATCACTTACCATAGTCAACACGATCGTTTAAATTTGAAGCATTTTTTTCATCGTTAAAAAAGAACTACACGATCGTGTGGATATGATCTGAACGATCGCTTATCATAGTCAACACAATCGTTTAACGTGATCAACACGATCGTTTAGATTTAAATCATTTTTTCTATCGTTAAAAAGAACTACACGATCGTGTTGATACTACCTAACGATCACGTATCATGATCGTTTAGAAGAAAATTACATGCGCGCATGTAGCCAATTGATTAATCGTATGTTAATTGTGATATTGTTTGTATTTTCTATTGTGAGCATGTGGCTTGTGGACTTTTTTCGTTTTTGAAATTATTCTGTATATAGTAAATATTTTGCTTGTTTGTTATATTTTTTTAAAAAAAATCTCTTTTTTTTTTTCTTTTCTTCCTAAAATACTTAAAGAGAAACTTCACCAATATATATGAGATTGGTAGAAGATTGGTAGAGGAAAGAGACATGAAGTATTTGTGGGGATTTTTCAAAATGCATTTTAAATAATTTTTTATTACTGAATGGTTGAGTAAAAATTAATCTAGACATAATCAAAGCATGTAAAGATACATTTGTCCGATCAAAGTTCTTTAAAAAAAATCATATTCGTACTTTAATTTATATAATTGAAGGGTAATTTAGGTAGTTTGTTTATAAATATCACAATTTTCTCAATATATGTTTAATCTTTACAATCGTAGGATTCATTTTTAATTCTTATTACTAATGGAAGTAAACTAAGGTTCCGTTTGGATAGCTTATAAAAAAAAAAGTTTTTATAAGAACATATTTTTTTTAAAATCTTTTTTTTTTTACAAAAACAAGTTTAAAATCTAAACATTTACATGTTTAATTTGACATCTTTATAAATGTTTATATGCAAAATTGTGTTTAGTTTGTCCTATACAAACAATATTTATACTTAGGTCAAATTACTATAAAAGACTATTAAACATTATGAACTAATTTCATAAGAAAATACACACATTTTGAATCTATTTTTTCAGAAATATATTTTAAAATTAATCACACATTATCTTAATTATTTGAAACTAAACATTAATTTTATTTTTTTTGTAATAATTTTTTTTGGATCATTCAATTTTAGAAGCACAGATATCTTGAAATATAAATACATGATCATAAAAAAAATAATCGATTTCCAACAACAAAATATAAATAAGATAAATAATTTTTTCAACACAATATAATATCAACAAGACAAAAAGATGTGTAATTCAATCACGTTCTTCATTCATCTTTGTTCCCACGAGATTTCCAGAGAAATTTAATTCGTGGAGTTGAACTTGTTGATGTTGTATTTATGTTGATTTGATGCGATGTAATTCGATCTCTAGAATTTGATCCTCTGATTCTCTCTCGATTGAATACTTATGCTTGATTTGAGGAAGAGGAGCACGTGATATTCTTGAAGTTGGAGTCTTGGAAGAAACTTGTATCTTCAAAGAAGCTTCAATCTTCGAGAAAGTTCAACTTTAGGAGTTAGTGAGTCTTCTAGTTCTTGGGAGAATTCTCTCGACCTTTTGGAGTCCAAAATTTTTCACCCCTTACAAATGAGGAGAACTCCTCTATTTATAAAGTTCTCTGGTGGGCTTTCTGGGCTTAAGTTTGGTTGGTCCATGGACCAGACCCATGGGCTTAACCACATAGATTTTGGTTATATTTAGTCTTTGAGCTTAATTAAGCTTATTTTTTTTGTTTAATTAAAACTAACCTACGTAAATAATATTTAATTGGACCAAAATAATTAACTTGATCCAACCGTTAGGATGAAAACAAGTGGCATTATCAGAATTGGCCAATTTATGGTTTTCAATTTTTAATCTGAGACACATGTCAATTTTAATTAGTCCCAAATTTAGTTATTTGCACATTTCTTCATTAATTTAATAAATGATGTGACAATTTGTGATTGGTCTCAAAATTTCTTATCCAACAATCTTCATTTTACAAACCGAACGATCATGTTCTTCATTGAAGTACGTCTTCATGATTTCTTTCACAAATGCTAAGGCAAAGTAGATTTGACTAAGAGAGGAACATTTGTGAATCCCTATATTTAAATGTCTTTGTGTGGGGCATGTTTCTAATTTGAGTATAAGAAGAAAAATCTGGTTAAGTATTTTGAAAATTTTTGTTTTGGATAAGAAGAGGCGTTTTGAAGTAACACTTCGGGATAAGAAGTTGGCATTTGAATCAATCCGCAGAAAGGATTAAAAGATAGAAACTTTTATAGTTAAGTATAAGTTTGGCGATTAAGAAGGTAATTCAAAAGGAAGTTTTGAAAGAAAAAAAATGAGTTATTGCATTAAGACCATCGAAAACTATGTGAGTGATTGAAGTTATTTGCGAAATGGAGTAAGGCAAGAAGAAAGGTCTGACGAAAAAAATGTCAAATTTGATCTAACAGGGGTTAACGTGTAAGATCAAGGATTTAAGTATGACTTGGTTAAATATTAAATTTACACATGTAAAGTTTTAAGCAGGAACTGACGAACTGGGAAGAGTTTAAGTATGACTAAGTTAGTTTAAGAGGCTCTATAAGTAAAAAACTTGGTCATTAAGTAAGCTAATAAAAAAAAGCTAAAATGTTGTTGTTTTGTTTGAGAAGAAGAAAAATAAAGTGTTAAATGCTGCGATTTGTTCTGCGAGAAGGCTTCGCGAAAAGAGCAGGAAGAAGAAGATCTTTGGTAAAGTGTGGTGAGTGTTTTCTCTCATATGTTAAAAACTTTATTATAATTTCTCTTTATTGATTTGGAAGAAGTGTTTCAAAAGATATTTCTATGAAAAGTTTATATGTTTTCAAGCATGATTTATCATGTTAAAGTTTGATTTGATGATTATGATTTCAAGACTGTAAAATAGTTTTCAAACCATTAGTTGTTTCCTTGAGATATGCTAACTTTTATGTGCACATAAAGAATCAAGGCCACCATGGGGCGTACGGGGCTATATGGTAATAAGAAGCTGGCTTATGTGTTGAAAGTAGCATATAAAGCTTAGTGGCCTGAGCAACAAGGATGAATCTGTATGTTCTCAAATGCTGTTAATACAGTAGTCTAAACGCGAGGTAATTAGACCAAGTGTAGAGAATGATTCAGTATCCTTGGCAAAAAGAATAATTGACTAATGAGTGTTTATGCGAAATGAATATTGATGTGATTTGCAAGTTGATCTAACTTTATTGTAAAAATGGATTACATACGTTTCAATATGTTTTGCGAAATTAAGTGTTTATTGATAAACTAATTTGTGTTGGAATTTATGATTTGGTGAAAAGGATATATCAAAGGGTATTGCGAAAAAGATTTCATAAAACCTCACTAAATCTTTTAGACTTACATTTTAAAAATCTCATCTTCTAGGAACAAGCGTTTAGGCCAAGTAGAGAAGAAGGTTGAAGGGTTTGTGGCGAGTTGAGAAAGCCACCAAGCGTTAAAGAGTTTTCATAAATGTTATTTATGTTTGGTCAAAGTGTTGTGATTGCATGCTCATATCAAACGCATGTTATTAATAAAGTGTACGTTTTGGTTATGTTATTTTTTACACTTGACGTTTAAAGTTGACTCCCGTTGCGTTTTGAGTTTCGATTGATAGTTTAAAAGGAGTTGAGAATAAGCTAAGCGGTAAGACCAATTGCAAAGTTTAAAGTTAAATCACGTCCTATCTGCACTACTTCTTGCGTTTTGGTTATCTTGCAGATCGGAGTGTGACAATATAAACACACATTGAAAAAATATTCAAAGTATTTAAAAAATAAAAAAATAAAAACAAGAAAACATAAAGAATGACAGAGTGAAAAATAGATAGTAATAAGGAATAGAAAAAATAAAGGGAAAAAAATATATTTGGGAGGGATTCCTCGTTAAGCACCAAATAAACATTTATTCTAAATTTTGGTTTGCATGTGTTTTATTTCATAATCTCATTTTTCTAAAATTATTTTAAACCAACATCGAATACCTCAATTTATCTTAAAATGAATTATTTTAAAACTAAACACTTCAAAAATCAATCCAAACACACCTTAAGTCCAAATCCAATGTAACCAGATTCACCTTCTAAAATTACATATGAGGATTCCTAAGTTCAACCTTACATATGAGGATTCCTAAGTTCAACCTAACTATGTCCATTTATTGTATTAAAACTTAGAATTAAGTGAAAAAAAAATGTTCTACTTGAATAGGTAATATGACAAAAAAAAAAATCCTTATGCTATTTAATTGAAATAGAAACCAAATTGAAACTAACATTATATATATCAAATTAATTATTTTAAATTTCTATTAACTAATTGAAATTTTCTAAAATAAAAAAAATGTTAAATATATTTCTAAACTTTTAATTTTGTTTAAGAGGTTCCTAGTTTTTAAGACTTCCAACTAAGCCTTTCAACTTTCATTTTTGTGACATATTAAAAAAAAATAAAAATAAAAATGATTTCATCTAACAAATTGAATTTTATATTTACTAGAATTACAAACTTTCATCTTGTGTATAATACATTCATAAATTGTATTTTTTTTAAATTTGTAATTGATGTCCATTTTAAGAATAAATTTAAAGGATATAGCAACATTTAAAAAAATTACAAATATAGTAAAACTATCGCTGATAGACTTGTACGGTCTATCAATGATAGACCAATATCTACAACATGGTCTATCGGTGATAGACTTCTATCATTGATAGAATTTGATAAATTTTGCTATATTTATAAATTTTTTAAAATGTTGTTATATACTTAATTATTTTGAATCTAATTGCTAAATTTGCAACTATCCCTTTAAAAAACCTATATAATAATACTTTTTTTACATATAAGTAAAGCCTAGTCCATTAGTTATAAAAAAAAGCCCACGCCTAATGCGATTTGAGCCTAAACACGCCTCCAGGGAGGTGCGCGCCTAAGCCGGGCTTTTCAAAAATCGCTTCACTTCCTCACAAATAAGCCCCAAGTGGGCGCCTTAAGCCTAGGCACGCGCCTTAGTGGGCTTTTTAAAAACTGAAATGAGCTTTCCTTTAACTTTGGAGTTTTCTTGGGTGTTACTTCTATGAGCTTCAAAACATAAAATGGTTTTAGGTACTAGATTCGAATTGAGAAAGATGTTAATGTAATGTCAAGGTGATTTCGACAAGGTATTGGTAAGGTTTTAGATAAATTTAGTAAGTTCTCTCATAGTTCTTAAAAATCCATTTAGTTTTAACATGAACTTGATATTACCCATATTGTTTTGTATGAGAGGTTGAAGATTTGGAGAACTGAGAAGCATTGATCAACACGTTTAAAGTCGTTTTAAACAAGTTTTTGACTCGTTAGATTGGTATTGAGATTGTTAATGGATCTAAACCTCTAAGGTAGATTATTCGATATAAGAGCATATGGAATTAAAAGATGTATTAAGTATGGGTGCTTATGGTGTTAAGAGTTTAAGTTGAAGTTTAAGGGTTCGTAGTTGAAAAGGCTAGCCTAATCTAAGGTGAATTGAGAATTCAAGAACTTTAGAACCATAAAATAGTTTGAGTTGGCCTTATGTAGTGTTTTGGAGATTGTTGTGTCGTCTTGCTTGTGAAGATAACTGAGAGACCTCAATCTTCGTTTCAGGCCAAATTGAAGTGGAAAAAGCGTATAATTTTGGGGGATCGAGTCATTGGTAGTGAGTGGTTTGTTTTCAAATATTTTCTTTATAAATCTATTTATGGTATTATGGTATGCCATGATTGCGAAAAGTTCAAACATGATTACTTTATAAACTATGCATTAGAAATGTTTTTAATATGAATTTTTGTTTACATAAACTCTTATATTCCAAAATGTTGTTGAACCCAAACATATTAGTCATGATTTTGATGAAACTTAGTTTCTAAAATACTTATATTGATTTATTATTAGACTTGAAGGGGTTCTAAAAGTATGTGTTGAAGGCTAAGGATTGAAAATGTGTTTACTCATCATGATTGAAAATATTGATTTACTATTTTCTCCATCGTTCGAGTTCCACAACTCGTTTCTAAGTCTGGAGAATAGCAGGTCAATGCTAGGGTAGTCCTGGCTTCGAGAACGTGATGAGATTACGACAATGGAAAAGCATCAAAGGTAAGTTTTTCTATTAATCCTATTTTATTTCATTTTAGGATTGTAATGCATGTTAGTCTCTAAAGTGTTTAGTTGCAATTAGAGTAAAATCTGATCTTTATTTCGTTGTCACTGTCTACCGTTTCCATCAGTGCCAACATCCAAAACACCTAGAACAACACACATTAACCTCACTGCGTACGTGTATCCTTACCCAACACACATCAGATGGCTTATCTTTCCCTGCCCTTACAATGTTGTCTACCATCCTTGTTCTAATCTTACTCAAACATCCTTGTACAGAAACTATTTCATCTAGCTCCAAATGCTTAGCCAATGCACATGGTTGCCCACTCAAGTCTTGAAGCTACTTGTTTAACCATTAATTTTCCATATTCAACTTCCAAAATTCATAACTCAAAATCTACTCAATAAATCGTAAAACTTTCTTCTACAAACTTCTTCTTTAACCTCTTAGTTAGCTTGCCTCAAAATTTAGCTCCAGATTCTCAGTAGAACACCAACTAGCCTTAAAGGACTATCTAAGTTCTTTTGCAAATTGAACAACATTGAGTTTTCTTACGTTTGAACAAATCTCCTAAGCTCGCCTACTTACAACAACCCTCACATTGAAACTACACTTTAAGATATTTCATTTAAGCCTAAAATCATCAGATTCGTACAAGTGAAATGAGAGCACCCCTCAACTGAATTTACCCTTAAATAAGCATTCATACATGTCTTTTAACCATCATATCCTACTTGGTTAATGCTTATGCTTAACCTTAATCAACCATTTGTCCTCCACCAAACCGACTTAACTATTTTCGTCTAACTTGTCTTACCAACACACATCATGTCGACTAGCACAATGTAACACCCCGAACTCTAAAGTAATTGATTTTAATCAAATTGCTTTATTCTTAGGATTTTAAATTTTTGTTGGGTGTTATTTTATTACTTTTGGCTTGGAAGAGAATTTAATTAATGGGAAAGAAAAGAAGTGGAGGAAAAATGAATTGGAAAGGTAATAATAATAATAATATAATATAATTATTAATTATTATTATTATTAAAAAAAAAAAAGAAATTTATTTTCTTTCTCCTTCTTCCTCCCGCGCGCGATACACCCCCCTCCTTTCTTTTCTTCTTCTTCTTCCTTCTTCCCTTGTCCTAGTCGCCTCCTACCTTCCACAGTCACTCCGTCCGGCCAAGCTTCCTCGCTCAGTCTTCAGTCGTGAGGTGCAGCCGACGAAAGGCATCTCTCTTTCACTGACAAAGTCGTCGTCGCTGACTGCCTAGTTTCTAATCCACGAAGCCACCACCAGAACCCCTTTGTTTTTCCATTCACCGCGACCACCCGACCTTCCTTCAACCACCGCCGTGTCTATTCTTCTACCGATCGTAAGGCAACTGCGCTCCGCTCCTCCCAGCAACGAACCAAGCCAAGCCTCTTCTCCAAGCCAGTTGTCGGATCCCCTTGCACAGTATTTTTCGTTTGGGTTCTATTGTCGTTGTCGCTGTTTTATGGTGAGTTCATTCGTAAGGAGAAATTGTGAGTTTTGAGGTGTTGTTCTTAAATATCGTAAGCTTTAAGGTTGATTAATTGATTGGGTAATGT
Source organism: Cucumis variabilis (assembly GCA_037974545.1). Classification (NCBI taxonomy): domain Eukaryota; kingdom Viridiplantae; phylum Streptophyta; class Magnoliopsida; order Cucurbitales; family Cucurbitaceae; genus Cucumis; species Cucumis variabilis. The sequence goes on from JBBPDI010000020.1 coordinate 17,054,376, forward strand.
TGATTTTTAAGGTGATTTTTGGAGAGGTGGTACTTGAATATCTATGTTCGAAGCAAGCGTCATTGGAAGTTTTGCTTCATTCAAGTTGGGTAAGTTGTGAAGAATCACATTGGGTTGATTTTCAAGTGGTTGATGTGTTGGATAAATTATTGAGTAATTATCTTGTTTAGGTTGTTTTTCGCTGACTTTGGTGTGGTTAGGGAGCTTACCTAACATAAGGTAAGGGATTCCCTACTACTGGACTCACCTATGAATTTGGAATATGTTGATTGCATGGTTATCTCTGAATTGAGTAGGGATGTCGGATATTATTTATACATATTGATGTAGTCTTGATGTAGAATGCACACTGTGATTGACTGGAAAAATATATGTATGTGTGTGTGTGTGTGTGGATGTAAGTATGATGATTGATTGTAGATTTTGCTTGAATAAAGTGTGGATGTGAACTTATTGACTGTCGTTTAGACTAAATGTAGGTGATAATAAAGTATGGCAATGTACTGGTGAACTGAGGGATGTTATAAATATATAGCTTGTTTGACTAATGTGTTGATATGTTACTGACTGGCATTGGGCTAAAATGGAATAGATTGACTGTTAAGGTATTAAGTGAAAGGATTACATGTTGATGTAGTTGAACTGTATTATGAATGACTGATAAGATGTTTAGAATGGACTGAGGAGAGAATTGTTAGTTCTTCTATTGGGTATTATGCCCTACAGGTGTCTTTTGGGATCATCGTTTATTGTGCATCCTTCGGAAGCATTAGACTGATATGTGCTTCTGCAGAACACTAGACTGATTTATGCGTCCTTTGGGGCGTTAGACTGATAATGTGTATCCTACGGGATTACAAGACTGTGACTATGCAGGGTGTCACGGTCATACCTGTCCAAGGCGTGCGTGGGCATGGTGGGCACGGTGGGCGTGCATTTGTCACGGTCATACTTGTCCAAGGCGTGTTTGCCTATGATAGATCGG